>DWDU01001160.1:0-15430 GCA_018245575.1 Jemadia suekentonmiller
AATAAACAAAAAACAGTTTACCCAGTTATTAATTACGCTTCATCCATCCCTACACAACTTTATATAAAGAAAATAACTTTTTGGAGTTCCAACCCTCTTGTTTTTTTAGTGTCCGATATTGTTTTTTTCGGTTTAACAACACTCTTTTTATGAAAACAAGCCAAAAAACACATGCTCTGACATTTCGCAAGTGATTAATCTTGCCGAGAATTAAAGAAATAAATAGGAGTAGTAAATCCAATCGCTTTCACACTTTCTTTAAGGCTTTGTGCCATAGATGAGTTATCCATCTTTAAGCATCAAAATATTAAGTTTTAGATTGCATTATTCATCAGATAGTACCTTTATTAAAAATGATATTATTAGTTGTTAAACCGAAAAAATATAATAAATCACAGAAAGGAAATTATAAAAATTAACTAGTTTGTAGGGCAAAATAGATTAATTTTTAATTTTAAAGATACTATCTAATGAATAATGCAAATAAAAAAATCGCTTTAATAAGCGATTAATTTAATTTGTATTTAATTACTTTATTTATATTTTTTATAAAACCTCAACTTTTTTCTTACTACCAAAATTTGTCCAACAACTTTCCCAATTGCATTTTTATCTTCAACAATAATTAATTTTATTTTTTATTTCTCCCTATTGTTTTATAATTTATTAAAATAAATTTCTATTTTTGTGTTAAATGATGTTGTGAATAAGCAATTTCACCTTCACATAAGGTCATTAAAACTTTTAAGTCAGCATCTAACACAACTAAATCTGCTAATTTACCAACAGCGATTGAACCAGTCGTTGAATAAATTCCTAATTGTTTAGCAATATTAGTGCTAGTAACTAATGCTAAATCTTGGAATGAACAATTAGTAAACTGCTGAAAATTACGAACACAATAATCATAGGTTGCAACTGACCCCGCAATTGTAGTTGTGCCTTTAATGACAACTTGTTGTCCAGTTTTAACAACTGGCAATGGCCCAAATTGATATTCACCATCACGTAATCCTTTTGCAAGCATTGCATCAGTTACTAAGCAAATTCCTTTTGCTCCTTTAATTTTATAAGTTAAATTAATGATATTTGGATTAATATGAATTCCATCACTAATTAATTCACATAAAATTTCATCAAAATTTAATGCAGCAGGAACAACACCAGGCTGACGATGATCATATTTGCTCATAGCATTATATAAGTGTGTTACATGGTGGACTCCCATTGCTATTCGTTTTGCGACTAAATCATATGTTGCATTTGAATGTCCAATTGATGGTAAAATTTGATGTTCTAATAAAAACTTTGTAAAAGTACCATTTTCTTCTTCAGGCGCATATGTGACAATCCGAATGTTATTACTTGAAGCTTCTATTCATTTTTCTAACAGGTGAATGTTTGGTTCTTGTAATAATGTTTCATCATGTGCACCTTTAAAATTATGGGAAATAAAAGGTCCTTCTAAATGGGCACCAATTTGTCGTGCTTGCGGTCCCTTATTATAATTTTTCATATAATCTTGATATACCGTTAAAATTTTTGTTAAAGTATCATCACTGCCAGTAATAATTGCTTGGCAATATTTGGTAATTCCTTCTTGTGGTACTGCTTGAGCAAATTTTTGAAAACTAGCAATTGTGC
The DNA here is from genome assembly GCA_018245575.1 of Jemadia suekentonmiller. Taxonomy (NCBI): domain Eukaryota; kingdom Metazoa; phylum Arthropoda; class Insecta; order Lepidoptera; family Hesperiidae; genus Jemadia; species Jemadia suekentonmiller. Next base: position 1,645 of record DWDU01001160.1, read on the forward strand.
CTTTTTCAGTATCTTCACCATATCCACCATGCACATGACAGTCAATAAAACCAGGCATAATAATTGCTTGTTGTAAATCATAACCTCTTTGGTCAGTATGACCTGCTGTAATTTTAACAATTTTATTATCTTTAATTTCAATTCATCCATTTGAAATTACTTCTTCTTCACAAATTATTTTCGCATTTTTTAAAATCATTTTGTCTTTCTCATCTTTCTATCTTAAAACTTAAAATTTAGTGGTAGTTTTTTAAGATCAAAGATAACTTTCTTATGCCCCAAGCAACGATAAAGCAATGCTAAAATTAACATATGATTATTCTCCCGAATCAAATAAGTTTGCTTTCCAACAGTAATTTTAACACCAATATCAATAAATTCAACATTTGAAATATCTGTTAAATTAAACTGAAATACTTTCTTATTATTATTCTTATCTAAACCATCAATAATAAACCGCTTATTAGTAATTAATAGAACACCCTTACAAAAAAACTTAATATCTTTATGGGTTGTAAAAAAATGAATATTAACAGCATTATTTTTAAAATGGCACTTTTCCTTTGGTTGTAAATCAAATGCCACTGGTAAAACTTTTAAGGGACGTCATAATGTAAAATTAACTTCTTCAACATTATAAATAAACTCTTGTTCACGACCAGTTAGCACTAAATCTAATTTCCGTTGATATTTATAAAACCGATGAATAAAATCTTGGGTATAAGCAAAATTTTTTAAAATTCAACGTTTAAAAATTCAATATTTAAAATTACGGAAATTCTCAGTTCCCATCTTTTTCTGATAAAGGTCTAAGACAAAGCGTGGTTTATATTTAAAATTGTCTTCATTTAACGCAAACTTTCATTCTTCACGTTTTAAATAAAAGGTTATATCTTTTGTCAATCTTGAAAACATTCCCATCACCTTTATTAATTATATAACAAAAATAAAAAACTCTAAACTAATCTACGATTAATTTAGAGTCTAGGGTTATTTTTAACTAAATTCAATGGTGGTTCAGGACAGAATTGAACTGCCGACACTTTGAGCTTCAATCAAATGCTCTACCAACTGAGCTACTGAACCACGATTGGCGGTCTTGACGGGACTTGAACCCGCGATCTCCTCTGTGACAGAGAGGCATGATAACCACTTCACTACAAGACCATTGGTTGCGGGGACAGGACTTGAACCTGCGACCTTTGGGTTATGAGCCCAACGAGCTACCACTGCTCCACCCCACAATTTTAATAATATCATAACTTAACTTTTAATTGCAAGTTTTTTTAAAAAAATGGCGGAAGATGAGGGATTCGAACCCCCGCGCGGCTTTCACCGCCTGTCGGTTTTCAAGACCGATCCCTTCAACCAGACTTGGGTAATCTTCCAAAAAAATGCTCGGAAAGCAACTAAATAATAAATGGTGGACCCTACTGGACTTGAACCAGTGACCATCCGGTTATGAGCCGGATGCTCTAACCAACTGAGCTAAGGGTCCATGGTAGCGAGAAAGAGACTTGAACTCTTGACCTCCCGGGTATGAGCCGAGCGCTCTAACCAACTGAGCTATCCCGCCATATCAAGTTTAATTGCTTTACTAAAGTTAATGGTGGACCCGAACGGGATCGAACCGTCGACCCCCTGCGTGCAAGGCAGGTGCTCTCCCAGCTGAGCTACGGGCCCAAAATTCTTATAAAAAAATGGTCGGAAAGACAGGATTCGAACCTGCGACCTCTCGGTCCCAAACCGAGTGCTCTACCAAGCTAAGCTACTTTCCGAAAAAAAATAACATTTAAATAAATGGCGCGCCCAGAAGGATTCGAACCCTCAACCTTTTGATCCGTAGTCAAACGATCTATCCAATTGATCTATGGGCGCATAAGAAATAAAGCAGTATTTAAATGTTGAGCAGATTTAAATGGAGGCACTAGTCGGATTCGAACCGACGATCGGGGAGTTGCAGTCCCATGCCTTATCCACCTTGGCTATAGTGCCATAAAATCTAAACCCCTACTATCTTATCATATTCATAATTCATTTCAAGATAAATAAATAAAAAATTTAAATTCATTCTATTATTTTTATTTATTCTACAGCAATTAAAAACGGGTATAATGTTTGATCACCATCAATAAATTCATATTCAACATCAAAACTTTCATCTAAATATTTTCGAATTGCATTAATATCGCGTGTTTCTGCTTCTTCACCAGCAAAAATTGTAACAATTTCTGTTGATTTTGTAATTGCTCGGTCAAACAAGTATTTCATTGTTCGTGATAAGGTTGGAAATGAACAAATAATTTTTTTATTCATAATTCCCATATATTCTCCTTTGTTAATTTTAACACCATCAATTGAAGTTGTTTTTGCTGAAACAGTAATTGACAAACTTGTCACATTTTTAAGACTTGCTTTTAATGTTGAATAAATCTTTTTCGGTGTCTCTCCCGGTTCAAATGATAAAGCTGCTACCATTCCTTCTTGAATTGATGTTGTTGGCACAACATAGACATTGGACTTACGTTCAAATTTTGCTGCTTGTTGCGCTGCTAAAATTGCGTTACTATTGTTTGGTAAAATAAAGACATCAACCGCATCAACTGCTTCAATTGCACTTAAATAATCATCCGTTGATGGATTCATTGATGATCCACTATTAACTGTAAATTGAATATTTAAATCAGTTTTGAAAAAATTAGCAGTGCCATTTGATGGTGTGACAGCAATAATAGCGACCGGATTTTTCAATTGCCGATCAATTTTAATTGTTTTAACATGTTCGGCTGCTTGTAAATTCATATTTTCAATTTTAATATTCTTAAACTCACCATGTTGTTGTAAAAAAGTTAAAATATAACCAGGAAGTAAAGTATGGACATGAACTTTTAAAATATCATTATCAACAACTGCAACAACTGATTTTCCACCTTGATCTTCTAATGTTTGTCGAATTTGCATTACATTAATTTTATTAATATGCTTATGATCTAACATTACAATTGCTTCAGTACAATAACCAAATTCTTCATTTTGTAAATCCATAACAATATTTTCACCAGTATTTTCAACCTGTTTTTTTCGTTGTGGCACAATTTTTCCTGTTTTTCAATATTCTGTAATGCCTTCAAATATTTTTACTAAACCAAAACCACCTGAATCAACAACACCAACTTCTTTTAAAACTGGCAATAACTCCGGAGTATGATTTAATGACTTAGTTGCAAAATCAACAATTTTTTGGAATAACTCTGGAACAGGAATTTCTTTTTCTAATGTTGAAACATGTTCCGCAGTTTCACGAATTACAGTTAAAATTGTTCCTTCAACCGGTTTCATTACTGCTTTATAAGCAACCTCATTTGCTTGTGAAATTCCTGCTTTAACTGAATCAAAATTTAATTCATCAAATTCTTTTAAACCATTGGCAAAACCACGAAAGATCTGTGACAAAATAACACCTGAATTACCACGAGCTCCCATAATTAAGCCACGTGCAAAAACATCAGCAACCTTACTAATTGACTCCGAATTGAGTTCATTAATTTCCTTAACAGCATTAGTCATCGTTAAATTCATATTTGTTCCCGTATCACCATCAGGAACTGGAAAAACATTTAATTTATCAATTTCTGGATAAAAATTATATAAATTATTATAACCGCTGATCAGTGAATCTTTAAAAGATTTTGCATTAAATTCCATTTCTATCACCTTTACATTTTTCATCAATTAATTTCCCTTTTTTAGTTCTCCTAAGTGATATAACTGTAAATCTTGCATCATTCAAATATCTCATTTTAATAAATTTCCTACCTAAATTAATAAGTCTTGAATATTTACATTCACATAAATCATAATATCGTTCGAATAAATATCCAGTTTTTCTAATTCATATTTAATCCTAATTTGTATTTCTCGGGCAATATCTTTAATATTTACTCCTTCTAGCAAAATAATAAAGATATCTATATAAAAATTACGACCATCTTGTCTCAATTTAATTGACTGTGAGTAATCTTTAAGTAGCATTATCACATTATCTTCATTATTTTCAGTATCATCAACCTTTGCAAATCCAGCGACCCCAGGAACTGTAATTACTGCTGCATGAACTAAATCTGCAATTTTAGCTACATTAATTTTTTCAATCATAAAAATTACCACTAAACTAAATTAACATTATTAATTATAACTATAAAATATAATAAAGCAATAAATTTATTATATTTTCTTAATTAAATTGTTAATTTTTTGTTGTCTTTCCCATTTAAAATTATTTAAAAAAATCATCAATATTTGTTAACATATGACTAGGACTAACAAGTTTCTCTAATGTTTTCTCTTCCGCTAATATTAATTCTTGATATTTTAAAACAAAGTCTTTTGTATTAATTTCTTTTTTTCTGAAACATTTTTAATTTTAATACATTCATTAATATCCTCTCAAGAAAATCCATGTTGTACTCTTAAAGAAGCTATTGCATGAGCAATACTATGGTTTAATGATTCTTGATTACGTTTTCCTCCAATTTTATTATCAAATGATAAAGTTTGAGTAAAAAAATAATGATTATTCCCTTGTTCACTTGTTTTTCGTACTGTCATTTCAATCATAACATTTTCTCTCCTAGATGTTAATCTTACTATAAATTAAAGTTAATTACCACCTTTTAAAATTCAATCATTAAGTAAAATATTTACTAAATACTAAGTAACTAAACAATTTTCAATTATAAAATAACTTACGATATTATAAAAAATATTATTTTTTAATAAAATGAGTTATTATATAACTAGTGTATAACTATTTTAATTAGTAAATAACGTTACTGTACAATAAAAAAGGTGTAAACATATGAACAAAATAAAATTTTTATTTAATTTAGATAAAGTGGATAGTGATTTTAAAACATTATTAAAAGATTTTAACAAGTTAGAAAATAAATATCTTAAAATAATAAAAAAGATAAAAATCTAAAAGAAACAATAAATTTAGAAGAATTATCAGATATTAAAAATGTTGCAAATGAATTATACAAAGAAGTAATTTTTCCTCATTTTCAACATAAAAATGAAGAAATCATTCCAAATGGAAAAGAAATTATTGAAACAATTCGTGGTACTTATCAAAATTTAAGAACTAAACTTAATAACTTTGTATTAAATACAAACAAAGCAATAATTGATGCACAAAAAAATACCCAATGATATTTACCTAAATCAAAAATAAATCCAATTGCAAAACCACCACGTTTAAAATTATCTAATCAAGAATTATTAAATTTAGAATCACAACCAGGACCAAGTGCGATTCAAGCGCAAGACAATCAAAAAAGCAAACCACCTGTTCCTCCCAAACCACATTTAACAGATTTACAAAAAAAGAGTATTATTGCAATTAACAAACAAGTAAAAAATATTAACCAACAAGAAAATCAACCAGAACAGGTAACACAAGTTGAAGAAAATTCAAGATAAGATAAAGATGGATGACACTCTTAACAATATTTTTATCCATTTTTTAATTTAAATTTAGCAAAAACTAAAGGTTTTCATAAAAATTATATTTATACTTGCTTTTAATTTAAAAATTAGTTATTATTTTATTGTATGTAGATATAAAGGAGTGAAATTATGGCAAGAAAATGTGAAATTACTGGTAAAAGCGCTTTATCAGGAAACAAACGTTCACACGCGTTAAATGCAACTCGTCGTAAATGAAATGTTAATTTACAAAAAGTAAGCATTGTTGTTGATGGTGAAGTTAAAACATTACGTGTTGCAACAAGAACTTTAAAAACATTAAAGCGTAAAGGTCAAATTGCGCAATAAATAAAGTTCAAGGACACAGTCACAAAATAATAAAAAAAGGAAGCATAAATTTTAAAATTTATGCTTCCTTTTTCTCTAAAATACGATAAAATTAAAAAGGTACAAATGCCCATGTGGCGGAATTGGCAGACGCAGTAGACTCAAAATCTACCGAAGAAATTCGTATCGGTTCGAGCCCGATCATGGGTACCAAATTTTAAAGCAAAAAATAATCGGTTTTTAAAATCGATTTTTATTTACTATAATTTATTTACTATAAATTGCAACAACTTGTCCTGTTAAAACATCAATATTCCCGACTGACGTAAGAAATTCATTACTAACTGCATTAGGCGATAATTCTGACAATTTTAATTGGTTAGCATTATATTTTAAATTACTAATTGTCACAGTTGCTGCTTGTAAACTAAATAATGAAAAATAACGATAACCTGCCTTTTGATAAACTTCATTCATTCCTGGTTTTAATAAATAAGCATAAGTATTATCATTCATAAAAATAATATTATAGCGATAAATAAAGTTAAAACAACTCAACTCCATATCAAAGCGATTACCTTGCGCAATAAAAATAATTTCTTGTGGTTTTAATTTTAACGCTTCTTGTAAGGCTAATTCACCATCAATATAATCTTTAATTTGGGAAACTATTAATAACTCTTTTGCTTTACTAGTAATTAGTTTTGCTTCTGTTGTTGTTAAACTATCCTGGTCACAACAAAAAAGATCAAAAGTATCAAAAGTTTTAATTAAATCTAAGGCACCTCGTTCCACACCAATTTTATAATAATCTTGATACTGCTGTAAATCTAAATTTGTTTCTGAACAAACAATTAAAACTTTATTTGCTTTCATCTGCTAATAATCCTTTCAACCTTGCTGCTAAATCAACATGGCCAAATAAATAATTACCCGCTACTAACACATCAACCCCATATTGTTTACAAAGGGTTGCAGTTTCAGCATTAATTCCCCCATCAACTTCAATTAGTGTTTTGCCATTATTTTGATCAAGATAATGTCGTAAAATTTTAATCTTTGCTGCTGCTGCTGGAATAAAAGCTTGACCACCAAAACCAGGTTCTACTGTCATTACTAAGACTAAGTCAAGACGATTTAAATACGGGTAAATAATTTCAACTGGAGTTGATGGTTTAATTGCTAACCCAATTTTTATGTTTAATTTTGTTCGTAAACTTAAAAATTCAGTTAATTGTGGTTCAGTTAATGCTTCATAATGCAAAGTAATTGCTGATGCACCTGCTTTAATAAAGGGCATCAAGTAATTTTCAACACTACTATTTTTAATTTTAACCATTAAGTGACAATCAAGATATAAATCACTATAACTAGTAATATCAGCTAAAATCTTTGGACCAAAAGTTAAATTTGGTACAAAATCACCATCCATTACATCAAAATGAATTCATTGAGCACCTTCTTTCTTAATTGCTGCTAACTCTTCTTGTAGGATTAAATAATTTGCACTTAAAACACTTGGTGCAACAAAATATTTTTTCATCATTACCTCTTTCTATTGTTCTTGCATAATGCGAACATAATCATTATAAAAAAATTGTGGAATAACATCTGCTTGAACTAATGCTTTTATTTTGCAATGTGGCTCATGTAAATGCAAGCAAGTTCGAAATTTACATTCATTAGCATATTTATTAAATAAATGATAAGAGCGGGCTAATCCTCCTTTTTCATAATCTCTTAAATCAAATGTTGAAAAACCTGGTGTATCAGCAATCATTCCATCTAATAACTCATATAATGCACTAGCTGTCGTTGTATGTTTTCCGCGGCCTAATGCTTTAGAAATTTCTTGCGTTTTAATTATCTCTGCTTGTAATAACGTATTTAGAGTTGATGATTTCCCACTACCAGTTTGCCCAGTTAACACTGTGATTTTATTCTGAAAAAGTTGTTCAAATTGTTGTCATATTTTTTTATCATCTTTTTTATTACTAATAAAATAAACTTCATAACCTAACTTTGGATATCAGTTAAAATATTTTTGATAAAGTTCATCTGTTTTCACTAAATCTTTTTTAGTAAAAACAATAACTGGTTTTAAATTTTTGTATTCAATAAATGCTAAATATTTATTTAATAAATATGAATTAAAAGCCGGTTCTGCCATTGCTGTAATAATAATAACTTGATCAACATTAGCAATTCGTGGCCGGTATAATTCATTTTTACGCGGTTCAATTTGATAAATAATTCCTTGCTTGTCATTTTGAATTTCAAATTGAACATAATCACCAACAACTGGTTTAATTTCTTGATGACGAAATAATCCTTTTGCTTTGCAAGCATAAATTTGATGGGCAATATCATTTTTAACATAACAAAACTCGCTAACAATGCGAATAATCATTCCTGTTTGATGCATATTATTCTACCATGGTAAAAACAAGCAAAGACAAACTAAGGCAATAATGAAACAAACTAGTAAGAAACTAAATCATCAAGCAACCTTAATTCTTAAAAATCATGGATAAGAATAATACCGATCATAAAGCTTACACTGCTTGCCTTTTACTTCAAACATATTTGATAACTTTAAAGGTTTTTCCGATCGATGTTCTGATGTTTCAATTGCTTGTAAACTAGTATTAAAATCTACTACTGTTTGAAACCGCTCACTAGGATCTTTCGCAATTGCTTTTAAAATAACATTTTCTAAACTTTGTGGGATTAAGGGATTTACTAACCGTGGTCGTAGTGGCAATTCTTTAACATGTTTAACTGCAACAAAAGTTGGATTTTTTCCAACAAAAGGAGCCATCCCAATCGCTAACTCATATAACATAATGCCTAAAGCATAAATATCACTGCGTTTTGTTGCTGGTTTTGATTGAACAATTTCTGGTGCCATATATTTTGATGTTCCAATGATTTTGCCACATTCTAAATCTTCACTATTTTCTAAAATTGCAACCCCAAAATCAGTAACTTTGATTTTACCATCATATGAAATCAAAATATTTTCTGGTTTAATATCACGATGAATAATATCATTATGATGAGCTTCCGTAATAGCTAAATTAATTTCATCAAAAAAATATAATAATTCTTTAACAGTGCAAGGACCTAATGTTAGTAAACGATCTTTCAAAGTATAACCTTTAACTAATTCCAAAACTAAACAATGACGATCATACGCCTGAAATGAACCATAAACTTTAACCACATTATTATGGGAAAACTGCGCAATTGAATTATATTCTTTATTAAAACGTTCTACTGCTTCTTTATTTTTTGATAATGTTAATGTCATAATTTTAATTGCAACATACCGCTTTAATAACATATCATATCCTTCAAAAACTTCAGCCATACCACCATCTGCAATTTTAGCTAAAACCTGATAACGATTGTGTAACACTGTTCCAATTGTGATTTGTTCCATTTTATGCACCCTTTTACCGTATTATTTTAACTTGTAAACATCATAACACAAAAAACTAAGAAGAAAAAAAACAACAAATAAAAATAACAGTGCTTTAATCTGTTATTTCAAAAACAATTCCGGTTAAATTATCAGTTGATAGATTTTCTAATGCCCGATCAATTAAAATTTTAACCTTATCGTTTAATTTATTTGCTGATTTTAATGTTTCAATTAAATCAATTTCATCAACATAATCATGAATTCCATCGGTGGTTAATAAATACTCTCCTTTAATATCTTCAATAACATAAGTATCAATTTTTAAATTCTTTGTTGGTCCTAAAGCACTTGTTAATACTTTTCAAAAAGTATGCATATTATATTTTTTTTTATATTGACCTTGAAATTCTAATTCTTGTTTTTCTCGATATTCTGTTGAATTTTCCATATTTTGGTCAGTAGTAATTTGATAAATTTTATCATGATGTAATTTATATAACCGTGAATCACCAATATTAATAACATATACTTTTCCATTAGCAATTAAGGCTGCAACAACTGTTGTTCCCATATCACTTGTATCAGGATAAATTTGAGCATAAGTAACCATTTCCTGTTGAATTGCTAAAATTATTTGACGAAACCATTTATTAATTTCTTCATCGGACAAATGATTAAAATTTGTCCGTTTAAAATGTTCCACCAAACTATCAACAGCCATTTTACTGGCAACTTCGCCATGTTGATGACCACCCATCCCATCACAAACAATGGCAATATAATTGTTAAAACTATTATTGGCAAAATCAAAGTAATCTTGATTACTACTACGATAAGCACCGATATCAGTTTTGTATCCAAACCGTATTTGCATCATTATTTTCTAATAATCCCTTCATTTTTAGCTCGTAATTGACCACAAGCAGCATCAATATCGTGCCCAAATTCACGACGAACAATAAAATTAATTTTTTGCTGTTGTAAAGTTTCAAAAAATTGATTAATTTTTGTACTGCGTTGATACCCATTTTTCTGCAACTGTATTATAAGGAATTAAATTAACATAAGCATTTAATCCTCGAATTAACTTTGCTAATTCTAATGCTGTTTAACGACTATCATTAACATTCTCAATTAAAATATACTCAAAAGTAACACGCCGATTAGTTAACTCAATATAATAACGAACTGCTTCCATTAATTTTTCTACTGGATAAGCTTTATTAATTGGCATTAATTGATTACGAATCGTATTATTTGGAGCATGTAATGAAATTGCTAAATTAACTTGGGTCTTTAATTCTGCAAATTGTTTAATTTTTGGAACTAACCCACAAGTAGAAATTGTAATATGGCGCGCACCAATTTGATAACCTTTTGAGTCATTAATAATGTTGACAAACTTAAGCGTATTATCAAAATTATCAAATGGTTCGCCAATTCCCATTACAACAACATGGCTTACACGTTCATTTGTTGTTGCTAAATAACGATTAACCATCATAACTTGTTGAACAATTTCGGCAGTTGATAAATTCCGGGTTTTTTTTAATAGTCCTGAGGCACAAAAAGTGCACGCCATATTACAACCAACTTGTGTTGTAACACAAACAGAATTACCATAACTTTGAGGCATTAAAACTGTTTCAATTTTATAACCATCTGCTAACTGAAACAAAAACTTTACTGTTCCATCTTTTGACTGTTGTTGAACAACAATTTTTAATGGCTCAATCGTATAGTATTCTTGTAATTTATTACGATCAATTTTAGAAATATTTGTCATTTCATCAAAAGAATATATGTTTTTGACATATATTCAATCAAAGATTTGTTCTGCTAAATACTTCTTAAAACCATGCGCAACTAAATCTAATTGTAATTCCTCTTTTGGATATCCAAAAATTGATATCATTATTTTCCACTCCATTTTTACATACTATAATTTTATCACAAAATAGCATTTGTTAAAATAGACAAAAAAACATTAATTAAAAAATTAATGTTTTTTTGATATCTATTTAATTTTAACCCTGTTTTGAATTTAAATTCGCTGTCTCTTTATTTACGCATTTAAGCTAATAATTCACGCATATACGGTTTAATTACTTCTTGTTCTCCACCATAAATAATTTGAACTAATTGACCACGAATAATTATTCCGATGCTGCCACCTAATCCTTTAATTCCATCTTGATTGACAAGTTTACTATCAACAACTGTAATTCGTAAACGTGATGCACATGAATCAACTGCCGTAATATTATCAGCACCACCTAAAAATTCAATAATTTTACGTGCTTTTTCTCTTTTTGCCGCATCACTCTTTGCTGGTGCTGATGAAGTTGTTTCATTAGTACTTTTTTTTGCTTTAAAATCAGCTTTAGTATATAGTTTTGTGATACCATCACGACCAGGAATTTGAACTTTCCCATATTTAATTGCGAAGTAGAAAGCTGCAAAATAAATTCCAATATATGAAATCCCAACTGCAAGAATTCAATAGAAGTTTGTTCCCTTTCCACCAACAAATGGAATAATACCAAAGACAATAAAGTCAATAAATCCACCTGAAACGGTCATTGATGTATGCACATGTAATAATCCCATTAACATAAATGAAATTGCACATAATGGCATATGAAAACCATAAAATAACCATGGTGCTACAAATAAAAAAGTAAATTCAATTGGTTCTGTAATTCCTGTTAAGAAGCAAGTAAAGGCTGCTGAAAAGTAAATTCCCATTACTTGTTTTCGATTTTCTTTTGGAACACTAAAGTACATTCCTGCTGCTGCTGCTGGTAATCCAAACATCATAAATGGGAACTTCCCAGTTTGGAATCGTCCTAAATTTAACCCCATATGTTGAACCATTGTAAAGGTAATTTTTGGATCAGAAATAACTTTATACATAATTGTTTGATCACCAACTGCTGCTATTGTTGAAGCATTTAGTTCTGATACTCAACTAGTAATTGCTGCTTGTGCTGCTCCAACTGTAATTGTACTTAAATCAATATTAGCATCAATATAAGCAGCTCCTTGTAAATCTTTAATAAAAGCCATATAACTTAAAGGGTCTTTTGAAATATTAGCGATTAAATCTGCCATACTTCCCCCGGCTTGTGTTCATCATAATGGTGAATAAAACACATGATGTAACCCAAATGGCACTAATGATCGCTCAAAAATCTCAAAGATTAAAGAATCTAACCCTACTGGTAATTTTCCTGAGTTATTTCCAAATCATGCTAGCCCAGTTCCAATTAATGGCCAAATAATCATAAAAATAAAAGCTAATGGAATTACTGCCATAAACATAATAATTGGAACTAATTTTGTCCCATTAAAAAAACTTAACGCTGAAGGTAATTGTGTTTTATGAAAACGATTATAAGCGAAAGCCGCAATCGCTCCAACAAAAATTCCTCCAAAAACACCAGTATTTAATGAATTAATTCCTAAATTAGAAGTTAATAATTTATTTTGAACTGCTCATTTTTGACCATTGTAAAATAACAAGTTAAATTGATCAGTTACTCGTGCTGAACTAACAATTGTGACAGTAACATTCTTTTTCACTAATTCTTTATAAATATCACTGGTTCTCATTCATTCCAATAATTGTTCACCCGTTAGTAAAGTTGGACTGGCTGATGTTACACCATCAACAGTTAATCCCATAATTGGTGAAGCACCACCCTCAATATTAACAACATATTGAATATGAGCATATGCCTCATTTAATAATGACAACTGAATTGCATTAAAAACTAAAAACCCGACCACTGAAGTCAATGCTGCTACTCCAGCATCCTCCGTATAGGCCATTGCAACAGAAACACAAAATAATAATGGCAAATTACCAAAGGCAATATCTCCTATTTTATTTAAAAAATTTCCAAAGTATCAAGCTGATGAAGCAGGATCAACTTTTGATGAAATAGTCGCACCAATTCCTAAGAAGATTCCAGCAATTGGTAACAACGCAATTGGTAACAGAAATGCTTTACTTAATTTACTTAAAGTCCCCATTGTCCTTTGATTTGATTGTTTTCATCAAGCCTTTGACATAAAAGGTTTAAGCTTAGATTTCTCACTCATTTTTGATTTCTCCTTTTAAAATAATAAATTAATATTTCCTAAATAATTATAAAATTTAACTAACTTAAAGTTAGGTCGTATAAATAATTATAGGGTAACTTATATAATTTAATAAATTAGAACACATTAAACATTCTAATTACACTATTATTTTAAACCAAACTATTTTATTGTCAATATTTATCTCGTAAATTTTTTATTTTTATTATTTTTACACGCTAAAAAATAATTTTTATTTAATTAACATTTTTAAAATTAATAAATTAAAAACTAAATACTTAAATTTTGAACTTTAAGAACTTCAACTAAATTATTTTTATTAATTACAATATTTTTCATTGGATGGGTTAAGATAAATTGAACAACAATAATGTAGAGTAAAGATTATAATTAAATTACAAATGGAGGTGTAATTATGGCAAAAAATCATTATACTGA
>DWDU01001161.1:0-15430 GCA_018245575.1 Jemadia suekentonmiller
TTAAACCAAATAAACGTTTTACCACCAACTTTCTTCGCTCGTGTATATTTATAACCGAAAACCAGAATACCTTTTATTCTAATCTGAATACTGTAGCAATCAATGCAGTCAATTATGTGCAGGTGATAAAAGAAAACAATAGCTACTAAAATAATTATTAATATAATAATACAATACAATACAATATGCTTTATTGTACACCAACAGAAAAAGAAATATTAATAACTACACATTTAAGGTTAGTATATACAATAGGCGGTCTTATCGCTAATAAGTGATTTCTACCAGACAACCTTTGGGTAGGAATCCAGAAGAGAAATCAGATACGGGGCAGCGATGCACTAATGTAAATATTGAAGAAAATAAATAATTATAAGAAAGAAATTATAATGAAGAAAATAAATAATTAAAACTTTATAGGATTTATGTAATAAGATAATTTCATCCAAATCCAAATTAATTATGTGTAGAGATAGGAAACAATTCTAAAGTAAATATGAATGGTAATCAAAATAAAAATGAAAAAATTGTAAAGTAAAAATCTCTCATGTCAATGGCTACATACCGAAGCATTGAAATCAGACTATGTCTTCAATAATGACGCAGAGTACGTCCGATGATGGCCGGCAAAACGGCGCAAATCGCGAGAAAATGACGAATGATTGCCGCCGTTAAAACAAACCGAAGCCTGTGCTTATGATGTCGCCGACGCAATCATTGCCTTCCAAGCACTGGTCCATATATATACAACGATCAGTGGTTTAAAGCGAGCACTTATGAGTTACGGAACAAGGAAAACAGCTATACTATACTACGTTACATGTAAACCCTAAAATAATTGAATCGATAAACAACCAAGGGCGTCCCAGATATATACAGTATATATCCATAGGATGTATTTGAGACCCCTATTATGGAAGAATACGAGTATACTAAGAAAGAAATCCATTAAATGTGGTATACGGAATTTCAACTTAATTGCCATAACATACATATGTGATTTCAAAACTGTCAGCATAAACTATTATTATTTATATTTTATTGATTAATAATATATAGTATTTAAATGCCCTGGCTGTGTATAGGCAGCAGCGTAGGCGCAGTGTGCTTTGCGATCCCAACCCGGATGCCCAACGTAGGGATTATAGGCATCAACCACTTAGGGGAGGGCTATGTTCAGCAGTTAATTTCAAAAGCTGATAATGATAATGAATTTAGTGTAGATGCACCTCTCCGAAAACAAACCTGAAGGTACCCACGATAGTTTTAACTAACGGTAAGAAGCTAAATAATCTTCTAAATGTTGATACTTAAAAGGGCACATCTTTCCAGTATCACCAGAAAGCTGTTTTGTTCAACGATGTCTAAGCTGCCATCCCCAAGAGACAATCTGGCCTGGCAAATCTGTCGCGTGCCATCCTTCCAACTGGGTGACGGCTCAGTGGCTCCACAACCTGGGCCACCCGCCGCCGTCGACGGACTCCAGAATCCCTATAGAATATCGCTGTCTAAAAATGGTCGCCACACCAGATGACAAGTCGTGTAAGTGCCTGTTTAATATTATCCTAGGTTTTATAGGATATTAATCTTGGCGTCCTTTATAATTATTATCAAACCAACCCTCCTTCTTCAAATTCCTTTCTGAATGTGTTCTGTGGTTTGAACACTACGCCTATAATAATAAAAGTATATGAACAAGAAAATAAAAATCAGATAATTATTGTTAATTTTCTATCTTTATTTATCCAATTAGTACTCGATGCTCTCTGCATTACCAGTAAGAGACCCGCGTGATGATAAAAAAATGTACATTCACTTTTATTTTCAGTTGGCAACACAGTCGATGTCATACGGGGCTGCATACCTCGTGCGCAAGTGGACTCGGTGTGCCAAGGCCTAGAGGCAGTGGAGAGGGCACGAGGCCACAGCGATGCGAGGTGCTACATTTGCAACTGGAACGACTGCAACTCCGCTCTACGCCCCACATCACAATACCACCCTATATTATTATCTGTGGTTCTATACTTTATATCAAGGTGAACGTTAATTTAAAACTCCTAGTGTCCAATCAAATTAAATGAAATAAAAATACATGTTTCTTTGTAAATATTCCATTTTATTTTGAACTTGTGCAATATTGTCGATTAGCTAGAAATTCCATAGTGCCATATTCGAGTAAACATTTCGTCTACAAAAATACGAGTAGTTTAGTAAGAGAAGTTGTATGCAAAAGGAGGAAGATACATTGATTATACATTGAAAATTATGTTGAATTCAGCGAAACGCTAGATGGCGCTCATACCCATCGCTTAGAACTTTATTTTGTATCACTTAACTAAACAAATTAATACAAGAAGTTATATTTGTACTGTGTTGTCTACTTTACAATAATTTCTTCCATTGTAATTATTTTTTATAGAATGAATATCAACATAAATTATTAATTTTAAACGTCAAAATGGTGGAAAACTATTGTAGTTTAAAATATAAACAAATGGCGAATGAACGGTATACAAAATACATAAAAATATACAAAACATATCCCTTTTGCAAAATCTATCGCGGATCATAGCATATGGTCCCCCTTTCGTCTAATAACATCTATTTGGAAATAAATTATAGTTATAATTAAATTAGGGACTATATTTAATTGTTGGTGATATATAACAATAATGGCTATCTAGTTTAAAAATTAGTAAAATTAACACAACCTTTATGGTATTTGATATATATGTGTCTACGTATTAAAGGATACAATGTAACTTTGAACATTTATTTATTTAACTGGAACTATGTGCAAGGTAATTCGTAATTTCTAGAAAGTTCTAAAGCGTACATAGTGAAATGAAACTATTAGTGTCAGTAATACGCAGAGATGTAAATATGTATGAGAATTATTTACAATTTTCAATACTAGCTAAGAAATGAACATTTAACATAAAAAATTACAATATTTCACATGTTAGGAATACGCAATTTAAAAATAGTGCAAGGCAGTTCTTAGTTATAATTATTTCATACAAAAAAAACTGAATTGATAATAAATTAATATACGTACGTAACATCGTTATACGTTAATAAAAAAAAAATATGGCCGAGACTCATACGAGATGCTCAAGAGTATTAAAATAATAAAATCGGTATATAATAAAATCCTATGTAAATTCGACTGTTACATTAAGTTTTAAAAATATATATGGAGTTCAAATAAACCGTTTTAACTTGCGACGTAATGGAGAATGGAATGGAATGGAGAGTAGAGAATGGAATGGAATGGAGAGTAGAGAATGGAAAATGAAATGAACTCTATTAAGTAGACTCTAAATATTACAGACATACGGGCAACACTGCCAGCACTCACATTTCATTTGTAAGTAGCCAGTTTGGCTGGTCGAGTAGCGATTCTCAATATTTTGGCAATTAAGCCACAAATTAAGTAATTATTTTCATTAAAATCGGAACTTATTATCGGAAACTATCAATAAAATACCTATTGTTTGTATAACATTACATCTAAACAGCCCAACAATTCAACAGTGTATTGGGGACATAATTTTTTAAATTTAGCAAACATATAAAATGACATTTAATTCTGCGTAAGAAATGCGACTTTTGTACTACAAATGTACTTATATTAACCAGCAGTGGAAGGCGTAAAAAAACGTAACATCACGCCTGTAATCCCCGAAGAGGTAGGAACGCGTATCGGTTCAAAATCAATAATCCCCAACATTCCTATATTCCAGAACCGCTAAAACCAATTTTACTTGCGCCCCTCGTAGAAATTGACTTCGGTCAGGTCGCACTTCCCAGCGCGTTATTGCAAATTTTATATATTGTAACTGACAACCCTCCGAACTAAATCCTCATTTGTATAAATAATAATACTATTTAAAGGCGTTTTAAAATAATGAACATGCCTTCTACATTTATCAACCACACAGAATATTAATACTGCAAATTTATAATTTATTTATGAAATATCAATTCCTTTAAAGTCTATCGATAATTCACTTTGTATATAGAATAATACTAGATACATTTTCTATAATTCCAAATTCAAAATCTATTCTTAAACCTACGATATAGATACCAATGGAAAAATTATCATTAAAATCCGAAATCGTTTTCGATATGGTTCATTATAACAATGTTCATATTTTAATCCTATCTAAAATATCCAACGAACAATAATCTACTGTGATTTGTAAATAATATTGTACGAAAGTAAAAATCGATTGTCCTATTAAAATCACAGATGATAGCATAATCTTATTACTAACATCGACGTTATCACCAGGGTTGTCCTATATACGTAAATAATACGAAATAGATAAAAAATATACTCATATCAAAAAAATATAAAATAAATGCATGTAAAAATTGATCGGTTGCATTCACACGGAACTAACCAGTTAGTACGCAACAAATTAAACATCACGTGAACTTGGCTATGACGTCATAAATCACTGAATAGCGGAAAAAATTGTAAACTCTCACATAATAATATTAATAATCTGCAATCACAGCGAGTACACATTTGGCGTTTTGAGCGCGCGCTCTATCAACGCGCGTTTGAAGAAATAGAAGTTTTAAGACCTAAGAAGTATAAATTTTGTAAGCTATGCGCCTGCACATGCGAAACGGGACTTTTCACTTGAAAAAGCCACATGTGTACTAATTGTAATTCTAGCTACGTATCGCACATTAACGCCACGGCACACGTTCGAAATGCCAGATCTGCCCGTCGCCGTTCATACACCGCTTGGCCGTCATCGGATCGCCGACGCCGTCGCCGCTGTCGCCGACTGTCGTCAGGCACCGTCCGCCAACGGTCTTCAGTCTCGGCCCTTTTTGTTCCCAAATTTGTTTTTTGCTGTCGCTACAACTCTTCCACACGGCCCGACCGTTGCCCTGTTCTAGGCACAGCCCTTCGTCGGCCATAACTTTACCCTCGGGTGTGTATACAAGCAGCCTTTCCAGATCGATGTCGCTGCCGCAGTTTACACCTGACGCAGGACCGCCAAGACCTGGAGTACCAGCTGTAACCCCTATGCAGCAGCCTTTCTCATTCTTGATTCTACCGAACCATCTATCCTCAGTCGGAAAGAAATGTTGCGGCCATACGTTATCCAAATACCACTTGAAACTCTTGCACTGCAAATTTTTTCGTATCTCCAGTCTATCAAAAATGCTTTGCTGGTCGCGTATCGCCGCGACCGACGGGTTGAATTTGAAGAAGAATTCCGCCCAATCGTCCATCCAGACCGATGCCGCCCTAGCCAAGTTAGAATTCAGCACCTTAGCAACCCCACCCGGATATTTGTAAGGGCTATGCCTTCTAAAAATGTGCCCGACCCTGGAACAAGGTGTGATTTCTACGCGAGCGCCACACTGCCACGCCCTCCACGATAGCTCAAGATTCTCCGCTCCCCATATCAACATGCCCTCATCATAGCCACCCAACCTCCAAAACAAACTCTTCCTCACCGCGAACAACCCACCAGCCATAGCGGGAGTTGGGTAAGGTTTGGAAGGGTTTTTAGATTTGTTCAACATAACCTCACTACTTGGCATGAGCCATCGAAAATGAAGTCGCCAGCTGAATGCCCCCCAATGGGCGTCAATACTTTTAGTGTATGCCAACGTATCTTCGGACAGTAAATCGATATGGGGACATATGAACACATCATCACTGCCCGCTCTCTCCAACAATGGCTCTAACCAACCGCGGGTTACCTGAAGATAACAAAAAAGTACTCAATAATTGAACTTGTAGATATTTAAAAAAAAAACCATATATTTTGTCACCTTTGTCAACATTTACATAAGTCACTTATCTGACTTATGTAAATCAACTTCGTGACTCCGTGAAAAAGACCAATTTAGTATAGCACAAAATTTACATTAACCGATTTAATACGATCCTAGTAACATAAATATAAGATGTTGCATTGAAATTAACACTTTTATATACAAACCTCGCAGTGAGCATCGAGAAACACCAGTACGTCGCCAGCCGCACTCCTGGCTCCCATGAGCCGAGCCCCCACCAGCCCGGTCCTGTCCTTACTTCGCAGAATGGTCACTTTGGCAAGTTTGGCGATCGCCGCGTCTAACTCTTCACCTAAATATTTTCTATCACTTGCGTCATCTACTAAAATTATCTGAAAGTAAATGGAGATAATATTTGCTAAGAGTCTGATCGATGGCCGCGAAAACAACTATACGGTCATTGCTCCACGTTTCATCGTGTTACCCATAGTCAAGAAAGTTTTGCTCGACCACATATACAATATCCTATAAACTAATTCTAAAACTCGACTTTTGGTCTAGGGTGTAAAGGACTTACAGTTTCCCCGGGCTAACACCCGAAGCTATTGAAATACTCCAGAAAACGCCACTGGGCATCACTATATTACTATTTATATCTTGGATTTCATGTATAGGCTTGGGGTAACATTCCCAATTGTACAGATGGTAACCAGGCAGCTGTTAAAGGCACAATGTAAATACAATTTGTAATAATAAATTCATATGTAAACTTATAAACACAAACAGAAAAATACTTTTGATCACATAAAAATAATCAAAGGTCAAAGAAAAAGTAGATATAGTTATGGTCAATAATGTACAATGCAATCGGATTTAGAAATGAAGTGAAACTTATGTCACATACAATGATAATGTTTCGTTGAAAATATCCTGACATGCAGTCAAACGGGCTACTTATTGGTTGGAACTAAGAGTTCCCATTATCTCAAATATTCCAGCAAGTAGCAGAAGATGACCTTGACACTACCACAACCAAAACTTGGGGTTATGTTATTTTATAGAACCATAGACAATATTTTTATTTGGCATCACTTACCTCTCTTAACAACTCCTGGGGAGATCTTAAAATAACAGACATCACAGTTCTCATGAGGGTTGACCAGGCCTCATTATGGAAGACAATAATCACACTTGCTGTTGGCAGGTTTTCCAGATCAAACTGAACACTCTTGCAGCTGAAAATACGAAATACTACGATACTAAGACATGTTATGCAAAATTGACGAAAGTTTTCTTGATACCAAGAGATGAAGATATTATGTCAAAAATTTAATTGTGATCGGATTACAATTAATTTTTCAGTATACAATGAGACACAGGTAGCAAAATCATTATATATCTGTGACATTAGAAAACACTACCGAAAATCGTACAAAGGTTTATGACTCAAATATGTAGTAAGAGCCTTGTATGTAAATTGTTTAATTTAAGATAAATGTAATACAAGAAAACTAAATACATATTTTACCTTGTTTCACTTCATCATGACTCATACCCCCCAGATACAACTTATAATTAAAAAGATAACCATTTGATAAGAAGACTACACATTTAATAAACAAAACAAATATAAAGTGGAATTTAATTGTGACTTCAGTACCTCTCACTTCTCATGTCGGGTAGACTTCTGTTGATAGATATTCGATCACTCACGAGAATGTTGTACGAATGTAGGGCATATAGTTCCCGGGCAGTTATAATCTCTCTCGGTGATAGCTGAACTGGTCGGCCACCTTCACCGTTGCCCTCTATGGGGGAATAGTTGTTCCTATGGATAATTTCTGAAATAAATCAGATTTATGAGATTATGAAGAGCTAATAATCATCATCAAAGATATTACTCTGCACAGAATGAAAATGGTTAAGGCTATAATCTATCTTTCCGGTCAAATGTGGTCTAGGAGATATCACAGGCCTTACGAGAATATTAAAAAAAAATGTTTATTGTCAAATATCCTTCACCGATACAGCAGCTGTAATAGTACAGTACAGTACTTATTTTATAAAACAATGGCAAAAACCTTCTGATAAATTCCCTCCACGGCTGCCACCTACATAATGTCCAACTATGACTCGCATCCCATTCTTATCTTCATATGAATCTTGGTCGTAATGTAAACTGAAATGTGTGAAAATAATATTTATATTTGCATCATGAACTTAACAAGTAGGCATACATAGCTGAGCCTCATATGATTACGTGAAAATTAAAAATTTTCAGGTACATTTTTTTGTATATACTACAAAAGGACATGAAACTGTGAAAAATGTAAGAGGTATTATGCTATGAAATATAGCAAGTAAAATAAGTAAGATCATGCCTGTAATCTCCAGAGAAGCAGCCTAAGGATTTCTAGTTAAACTTTCGAGTAGTGGCTCAGAGTGTGAAAATGTGCCCAGTGGAAAACATTAAGCTCACTCCCTATTCCATAGTGAGATGTAAAGGTAATTTGTATAATGTGAGTTGATATGTCACTCCTCAGCCTACATTACTGTAGAGTTTATATTTAAAATGTTTGATTTGAAGGCACTCATACATTCACAATAAAAGGGGTACAACAACTTGAACCCATAATAGCAACATAGATACATAATTATGTATATCATATATTCAGCTGCTCTGTTAACAACACACAAAACAGGTGATTTATTCATTGTTTTGTATAACATATGACATTGAGCCTTACATGCATAGTAATATAGCACACTCATTGAGACAGCCAGCAGCAGAATAATGGAGATCTATGTGACGATAATGACTGTTTAGTTGGAGATCACATACAATAAGCCAAAACCATGCAACACCTTGAATATTTGGGTAACAATACAAGACAAATGAAACAATAGTGATTCTAATAAGCATGTCATCCATCACAGTAGGTTAAAGTTGCCAAACATCCTGGTTTCGCAGGACATGTCCCACTTTTTGTAGTGACCTTAGGTGTCCAGGATAGTTAATAAACAACATCCCAGGCTTTTAGAAGGTCATGTACTTGTATCACTTTCGCAATCCTTATGTCACATAAATATGATTATGTATAAACATAACATCACACCTGTAATCCCCAACAAGGTACACAGAGGAATGTAGTACATTCCCATGTTTCACCAGTTATATTTATAGCCCAATATGGATTAGGTAGTGAGCCTATAGCCATATACCAGACACATTTCAGAACTCTGAGTCAATATTATAATATCTAAATCAGAAAAATCCAAGTGTTCACGTTGGGATTCGAACTCAGGACCTTCTGATCGATAGTCATGCTGGGAACCAACATGACCAATGAGACAGTCATAAATATAATTATGTATGATTATTGTAATTACTTGAATTTGTTTTAGCTATTTTATCTGGTTATTAATTAACTAATGCTACCATATTACTGTGTCCTGCTTTTAAACTGAATTGTCCTGGATTTTCCAAATTCAAATCCTAGTTTTTGTAATTTGGTGTAGCACCCCTGAAATAAGTAGTAACGATAACATGTTTGGTTTATCATTGATGTTGCTACAAATACACATTCACGGGTTACTAGGACCAAACACTGGTACTTACTACATTATACCATCTCACATTCACACATCATTACAAAAATCTACTCAAAATATATATGGAAAGAAAAACTAACTTCTTAAGCCATGGATCCTTGTGTCTTTCTCTTATTGTTTTATACAATTCTAAACTAACATAAAACATAGCATTCAGCAAAAAAATTAAAACAACTATCAAAGTTGTGATTTTTTTCTTCCGTCCTCTGCACCGCAGGAACCAAACTTCCTGCAAAATATAATAAAACCCTACTGAAATCCCAATAACGATGTTTTCATACAAGAATTATAAATACAGTAAAAGCAACAAAATCAGCACACTGGACGTTTCTATGTTCTACACAGTAGCAGTTTTTATCAACTTCGTTAAATATACTTACGTTTTTAAGCAACATGATGTAATGATGTTTTTAATATATTCAACTTATTAAATATGCAAACACATAAACGTTAATTCCATTGTAACTTCACGTCACTCCTTTCTTTCGCCTTCACGTTCATATTTTTGACTGGACCAAAAGATCATAATGGAAAAGGCACAGCCTACACAGTAAACTAGGCCATAGCCACTTGAACTTAACGTTTACATGAGTTTTTTAAAATTATTTTTGTAAACAGCTGTTAAAAGACCACTATGAATAAATGTCAAGTGAACATTTTTAAATACAATGTTTATACGGACTGAGATTCTTCTATTTTTATATATGAATATTATATTTTTTACCTCAGATTTTGAAATATATTATGTATGCATCTATACATGCTACTATTACCTATAATGTTTACTGTATATAAAATATTTAAATTTCAACATTCAATAACACCACATACATAAATATTAAAAAGAGATGTGTTTAAAAAAATGGCATTTAATTATAACTTGGAATCTTTAATTGAGGAGTTTTTTAATGTGATTTGATATAGAAAATCACGGATTTTTTAAACAAACTTTTACACACTAAGTACACGAATGAGAAATCAAACAAAAAAGGGATTAGAGGAGAAGATTAGAAAGTCGAGCAACCAAAGTAATAATCTCGTTTTAATTTTAAACATAGTTCCATGAATCTACTTTTTCACTAAAAAATCAAGAATATTAATACAAATAATCAAAATTGTAACGTTGATGGCAGAGTCAAGGAATAAAAACATTCAATAAAATGAAAGAATATTCATATTAAGATTATACAAAATTGAAAGACAAAATTAATTTTGTTTGATACATTTCTGAAATATTTAAATAGATCCTGATTAGCGCTTTCCCAATGTTAATTCATCGAAAACTGACTTCAATAAATATAAATATGTCATCGGCGAACCGTTCAGTCATTCATCACTGTAAGGCATTATGTTATCAAAGATAGTAACACTGGTACATAAATAATACACAAGTAACACTGAGACTGATTGTTTGATTTTGACTAGATCGATTCGATTATATTATACCATAGATTATTATTAAGTATGTATAATACTGTTTCCAGACGCTGAAGAAGTCATACTTTGATAGTGTTTGTTTAACAATTATAATCAATACTATAAATTTATCTTAGAGAGCCCAGTAATCTCAAAATGTCTAAAAATTCTAATAACTGGAATAGGCCATACAAAAAGCCGCGCCTGAATTCCCGACCACCCGGCTTAAAAGGGCGAGAAATTGGACAATTTTACAAAAACCAACAAATGCAAAAGAAACTGCATGGAAAACAAAAAAAAGAAGTATCGGTAAATATATTACTATACCAAATTTTTAATTTCAAATCATACATCATAATATTAAAAAACATTTATTTCCACCCTTTTATCATTCCACTGGTGGAACCTGGTTCTCCGCTCAGTATGAGAAGGTTAATGACTTAAGACCATACTCTTTGTACTAAGGATTGGATGACTTCACACACATATATTACAATAATATAATATTATATATTGTACAGGTATGGTTTGTAAATACCCTATACATTGATATTTACTGCCTCGTTGTTGTGGTGGTTGCAAGCGCGACTGGGTTGGTGTTGGGTTCAATTCTCGGGTCAGATACTACAAAACTTTTCAAATTTAGATTTTCTAGTAGTGGCTCAGAGTCTGGATATGTGCCCTATGTATGGCAATAGGCTCACCTCATTGTGGGTCGTAAACGTAACTGGTGAAACACAGAACTGTACCACACTCCTCTGCCTACCTCTTCGGGGATTACAGGTGTGATGTTACATTATTGATATTTAAAGCTATTATTATTCATGTTTAATCAAGGTCCTTTTATTATATCCTTACCATTTTACTGTACCTGTATTATCTTATGTTTATACTTATATTTATAGTATGACATGGTGTGGCGAAAAAAATATATATTAATATTATGCGATAAACATTGTCTGTGCTGAATATTTCAAATTACCTATCTGTGAGTTTTTTTAAAATACTTGCAAGTAAAATTGTCTAGGCATTGCTATAATAATACATAGTTCTATTTTTAAATATATTTTTTTTTTCTAATAAGAGATACTTTAAATATGCTATCCTTACTTTTTACTTCATCTTTTTTGAATGTCTTTATAGCTAAAGCAATTATAACATCATGTTTATCACATTATATTGTGTTACAGCTGCCAATAATTGTTCCTATAAACTCCTTGAAACTTCTCTCTTGCAGTGGTATTCCGAACATATTACATGAAGTGAAGTACATAATTGACCACAGTACAGCTTTGGCAATTGGGAGATGTAATTTATCTCATAAAGTAGGTTGTTGTATAGAATGTGATTAAAGGTGCATCATTCTATCAGCTTGTGACAGCTCACAGCTCCATTGTTATTCCAAGGATACTTAGGCCAAATAGTTCATTACCAAATACCTTTTTCTTTGGATGTCTTGTCAAGATATTCTTTCCGCAAGTTATAGGAGTGATCTTTTAGTACAGGTATGTGATTTTCAGATGAAGGGATAATATTTGTATTGGTACGATCTGCTAAAGCTTTCTTAGCTAATATTTATGGCCTGAAAAGTTGGCTATTGTATCCAAAATAACAGTTCATCAATATCTTAGAATATCCACAGTTCTTCATAGTTTATTTCCATAAATTTTGCTAATTTCATTGATCTTTTATTTTAACACCAAAAAGCAAAATCCATTGCTTCAAATGAGAACCTAACAGCTCTGCCTTACTGTTCGGTAAATTAAAATCTGTTATTCTATTCATTTGAAGTAAGAAAACAGGGTTTTGGTGTTTCCTAAGAAAAATTCTTTATCTCCAATATTTTTAAAGCCAATGAAGTTGATCTTGATTTAGACAATTTTTAGAAGGTTCAGTTACTGAAAGTTGTGTACTATATGAACATTTTATGGATTAACTACGAAAAAATTAAAATTACCAACAAAGTGTTTTGGCTTTCAAGATATTATTGGTACTGCAAATTTCATATTCTGTTTCTCAGATTGATATTAACCCCATATAAATAAACACATAATGAACTTAATATGAACATATATTTATGCAATTATCAGTTTTTTTTACTAAAAATTGTTTACCTTCTAAATATCTTTTGCAATCAACATATAGTGTACAAAGTTTGTCTGGGTTCTAAAACGGACAGTTGAAATGGGCTTTATAGTTTTCATAAACCTTCCTTCCTCAGCCTACCTCATTGCGGATTACGGTCATGATGTTACTTTACATGTATCCATTGTGGAAACAATAAAAGTAGTGTCCAACTATGTAGCTTTTATTTAACACATACCGGCAGCCGTGTGTAACACTTCAAAACATTCTCTCATTTACCTATTTCCATTGCTTATCAGCTGTGTTTGCAACATTTTCCTATGGATCAAATGTATGAATGGCCAACTCGTGGTAGGACACACATTACTCTGGATCAGCTCTTAATACCCTTCGGGCATTACAGGTGTGATGTTACTTAGTACTTATTAGTAGCATGTGACTATTTCACTTAGTGGTTCAACACGACCCCAGATCTGCGTCCTTTAAATGGTTAGATGATAAACATTTGGTTGATATAATTTTGACTTGAGCATTAATATAATTGTGACATGCGTACTAAAAATTACTCTAAAAAATTTTACAGATTTTAATGAAGTTCCAGAATATGATTTCCAGATTAGGGTTTGATTAACCTTAATATAATTTCAACTAAACAAAAATATGAGGATCTATTTAATGTATTTTTAAGGAAATCTCATTTGTCAATACTCTTTTTAAAGACGACACATCTCTTGAACCTGAAAATTCTAAATAATGCAAATTGTATTTTGAACCATTTCAACTAGTTATTTTTCATTTTTACAAGAGATAAAGTATAATGCATTATGCATTAGATTTGTACAGAAATTTCAATAAACATCGATCAATAACTTTGATATACCTAACATTACGCCTATAATCGTCGAAAAAGTAGGTAGAGAAGTGTAGTACATTTTCATGTTTCACTAGCTAAACGTCCCCTCTATGGAATAAGGGGTGAGCCTATTGGCATACACCGGGCACAAATCTAACCTCCGGGGCACTGCTAGAAATTCTAAGTTACAAAATCCGATAGCTTCTGACCCTGATTTTGAAACCAGGATTGCTCAATCGGCAGTCCTGTTAGCAACCAGTCGAGTAACGAAACAGTCAACTTTGTTATTTGGAGCTATTTGTTTATATTTTCAGTTAACTTTCACAATGCCGCCAGCTGTGACAAATGCAGTAAAGAAAAACATATTCTCCATAATAACAACTGCCGGAGAAGAGAAAATCCCTTTGCCAGAACTGAAATTATGTCCTTCTAACGTTGATGAGTCATTGATTAAGAAAGAACCGTTTGATAACCAACAGCACAGTAATGATGATACAGTTTTAAAAATAGAGCCAACAGTTGTTCAGTCTGATACAATTGACAGTTCTATAGTAAAATCTGAACCAGTCGATGAGAAAGAAGACACAAGTGACGTCGTAGTTGCAATTAAGTCAGAAATTAAGAATGACGATAATGACTCTCAAAGCTCGTCAAAAGACGTGAAGCCATCATTTTCAGGAAAATTTGACGAATCCAAGCCATCATCATCTGCAATTGATTTCAATATAAGAATTTCGAATTCAAAAACTGAACTATTACAACCACAACTGGATTTAAGGCATGCATCTACGTACAAGTACGGATATGAAGACATAATAACTGGAACGTTTGATGAAAAACTAGAAGAACGCCTAGCCATGGGCCGCCCGGAAATAATTGCGACCAATTCACATATTGACGAGCTATGTGCAAATTTTCATAATGAATACAAAACGATGACAAAGCAAAGTCAATATAAGGAAATGTTGAAATTTCGTCAAAAGTTACCCACTTACAAGATGTCCAAAGAGATTTTGGAAGCTGTATCGAAACATCGAGTGTTGGTTATAAGTGGTGAGACGGGATGTGGTAAATCAACACAGGTCGGTACAGTTTTAAATTTGCCTTTGTAAAAAATTTTTTTAATTATAATAAGTGCCTTGGAACATCTAGATGGCCATCTGATCGTGAAGCGGGTTATTTCTGTTATGGTAGTCTGACAGCTCATAATACACTCAGATTCAGGTTCGTGGGTTCAATTCCCACAATGTAGCCCAAGATATGTATTGAAAATTGTCGTTCCTATTATCTTAAAATTAATTATAGCATTTAAATATTGTATCAGTGAGGTTTTTTTTATTTTGTAATACGGCAATGACAAGATGTAAATGGGCTGTTACTCACAACATGTATTGGTTGATTGCAACTGAAATAAGTCAATGAGTTTGGACGCATAGAAAGATATCCTGAATTTACTTGTAAAATATTTTCCATTGCGGGAACACAGAAGATTCTTATTTTAATGCCTGCATTTAAGAGTATTATTGTAACTGAATTATGTCTCAGGGAATCTTTTAACACATGTAATTTAAAACTTTAAATATCATTTGCTCTTACTGTGAAGGAAAATATCATGAGGAAACATCAGAGTTCCTAAAAAAAATGTTCTCTAAGGTGTGTGAAGTCTGCCAACCCGCACTTGGCCAGCGT
>DWDU01001162.1:0-15429 GCA_018245575.1 Jemadia suekentonmiller
CAAAAATGAAACTCTATATAATTTTAAGCTATATATTTTAAGCCATAGCCTCCTCGAGCGGCGACTGTCTGGTTAAGAACATACACTGCCCGGCGCGCCCTGGACATTGCGACTAATCCTTTCACCACAATGGCTGATCACTCGCGATCAGCTATCGACTCGACGAAGAAGTTATTATAGCATCCATAATTTGATAATCTTGTTATTATGAACATAAAGCGATCACAATATCAACAACGAGCAGAACTTGAACATTGCACAAATTTAAAGCCCGTTCATTGAAGGTGTTGATATATTTGACCTTAGTCAGAGACTGAGAATACTATTTAAACATTGTACAAATTAAAATATAAACTGATGTTTGCAGTATCATAGTCAATATTGGATGTTACAATAATTATTATTATCAAATAAAATTGTTTTATCATTTTAACTGGAAATTAGAATTTCAGCTGTCGGCATTTAATTCAAACGCTGGACAAATTTATATGTCAGTAATGAGCTGTGACAACTAACAGCAAAATACTAATGTATAAATCGTGATTACTCTGCCGTCATTATCACTCAGTGCTCACACGAAATGTTAATGAGCTCTGAGCATATGTTTTCATGATTTGAAGTGAGAAGACTTCGACCCCAGAACCAGAAGTGGTGCATCCTACTCACACAGCCAGTCGCAGGGCAGGCGGGGCATCTTGTTGGCGGGCCAGGGCAGGTAGCCGGCGGTCTTGAACACCCAGTAGTCGTACGAGACCTTGCTGACGAGCAGCACCAGCACCAGCACCTCCAGCCCGATGATGTAGTAGATGTAGTCGGTCCAATCGCGCGGCGTGTGGCACACGTGGAACTCGACCAGGTCCACCACGGCGCCCATGTTCTCCTGGCACTCCAGGCTCTTGTAGTCGGGGATGTTTTTGTAGTTCTCCAACAGCCACGGCTGGAAGGGAAAATGTACAGTATACAAAACAGTTAAAAATTCACTTTTGTCATAAGAGTTTTCTTCTTGAAGAGATTTAGCAAAAGCGTGAAGAAATTAGTGGTAGTTATAGTAAATGTTTATAGGTCAGTATTCATTTTTAATATTACTTAGATATACGAGAGATCGTTCCGTTACTATCATTACATCGCAGTCAATACATTCAACACAGTTTCAAAATCCTGTAGTTATGTAAAACAAGTTATCTAAGAGAACTACGGCGAGCGTACCTTCAGCACCTTCTCGGTGTTGCAGTCGCAGTGTATGAAGTTGCCGGCGATGGAGAACGTGGTGAAGGTGCTGCCCGTGGAGTCGAACTTGTTGGACAGCACGTACGTGTGGATCTGCGGGCAGCGCACGCATGTTGCACTTGGAACACTACTTCACGCCCTAATTTCCCCGAAGGAGCAGGCAGAATAATGTAGCACAGTATACAATTTGAAATGTTTGTGTGTTACATCTTAGCATCTCATTTGTAAATGAAATTGATCAAGTGCCTAACCCGACATTTCATCACCTCCGTTGGTTGTTAGAAAACGCCAATTGGACAATAGCCAAAAGTTTTCACCAACTATAACGAATAAGTAAATAAATTAGATCAGAACAGTTCGACTTAATGTTGTAGTAAACACACGTCACCACCAGACCTCACAGTATTCAATTCATATTGTGAAATAAATTATTGTAAAATATTCTATAGAAGTACGAGGAGACTCACAGTCTTAAGCTTGTTGTGGCTGATGGAGAACAGCATGAAGTTGTCGATGAACTTGGTGCCCTCCAGCTCCACGATGTTGGCGATGTCGTTGTAGTCCACTATGAGCTGGCGCAGGTGCTCGTACGTGGGGTCGTCGCCCACCGCTTGCAACGATGTTATCTGTAATCAAAATAGTAATCGAGTTTCTTACAGCCAACATTTTAGGTTTTGTATTGGCGTATCTGTGACAAATAAATGCCTAAAATTCACGGACCTGTTGATCCGATGGCGTACATGAAACATCATTCCGCCAGAAATGTATAAAATGAGCGTAAAACGTGTGGGATGCACTGTAACTGACGTTGTTGTAGGAGACGTTGAGCTTGACGGTGTTGGGCGGCAGCGCCGTGGGCAGCTCGCGCAGGCGGCGCCGCGAGCAGTCCACGGCCACCAGGTTGGTGACGTCGTCGCCCACCAGCTCCAGGCGCTCCGGCACGCACGTGCAGTTGATGTTCGCCGGCTTGATGTTGCGGCAGCTGGCGTTCAGCTGGAGCACACATGTACCGATACATCATTTCTTCTACCGACCAACGAACCGAACTGAACCAGACACGAATCACACTAAAGTACTATTTGTCTTTATATAAATGGATTCAGTAGCAAATGAACTCAGAAGCTTGTATGTAGTGTTTGTTGTAGATATGTGAAGGCCGTTACGTATTCGGCAATCACTCTTCTACTTATTACTTGCATTATTCTGAAAAAACGACACCCGGGGAACACCGCTGGCCATGTTGCAGCTGACTTGTAAATAGC
The DNA here is from genome assembly GCA_018245575.1 of Jemadia suekentonmiller. Classification (NCBI taxonomy): domain Eukaryota; kingdom Metazoa; phylum Arthropoda; class Insecta; order Lepidoptera; family Hesperiidae; genus Jemadia; species Jemadia suekentonmiller. Next base: position 2,490 of record DWDU01001162.1, read on the forward strand.
CCATATGAAACCATTTTAAATTTAACTTAGAAATATGAAAAATACAGATCCTAAAAGACGATCATCACATTTTTATAGCCAAATAACCTATCTGTTATTCCTATAATATACCATTTCTTACCATCACGGAAGTTCTTAAAAACAAAAGTAAATCAGTATTTAAAATACTGTAACACTGATATTTCAGTTAAGTGATAACAGATGGCGCTAGATGTATTATTCCAAACGCTAGTCAGGTTTACAAATCGTACGATACAACTCTGATCTTACAACAATTAATACCAAATGGCGCTAAGCATATCCTCAATCATACTACCAGACCATCTTCGCCACACGATATTTGAATTTAAGTAGCGAAGAAATAAATAGATAACTATTGTTTACACCATAGTGTAAAATTTATTACAACGTGTGCCGACAATATTAATGTATAATAATCAATGTCTTATCACTTAAAAACGCTTTCTTCCAGGCAACCCATTAGAAATAATCCACAGAACATTCTAGGAAAAAAGAGAAGAAATTAGGTACAAAGGAAACAATGAAATAGTTCATACATACAATAAAAGAAAATAGTAACCAAAATAAGAAGTATAAGAAAAGAAACGCAAAGGATGGAAAAGCAGTAGCTATTGAAGACTCAAGTACTCAATATATACAAATACTCAAGTAACACATCTTCAGTAACTTTTTAAAACCTTCCAGGGCTTATCTAGTAGGTATAAGAACGTAGGATATTTTACAGAGGGTAACAGAAAGATCGAATTAAAGATGTAAGGGGTAGGAGAGTTTGAGGTGGTAAAGATTCAGAGGAACGACGAGAGGGAATGAGGGAAGCATAGAGAAAATGGAATTGTTCTCGCAGACCCCTCTGTACCAGAGTATTAACAAATTAGTTAATGTGTTCATCAGTGTTACTCTATGTCAATTACAATTACAAATACAATAGCCGTACATGTATATTTGCCTGTCAGCAAAAGGTAAATAAAAGAAAAAAAAAATACATAAAGAGAAGAAAATTAAAAAACAAATATTTTTACACTAACACATCTATCTGACTTATTAAAACCTGAAACTAAACGCTATAAAGCCCTTTGCACAATTGCACATTGGAATATATTTTATATTAAAAACACGAGTATATATGTCTGTACGTATGTATGTCAAGTGTTACCTCCTTCTGCACCCGCAGGTGGTCGATCTGCACGATCTTCACGTCCTTGAACCAGTTGAAGCGCAGGTCGAGCGCGCAGAACGTGTTGGCGTAGTTCGCAAACGTCACCAGCGAGCTGTTGTTGGTCTCCATCGCCTTTTGGAAGTCCTTGCACGGCATGTAGTTGTTGCCTGTAGGTTACGAAACGTTTTTTAGTACTTGGATATTAAATCCAAGGCGAGTCGGACCTACCCGTATGTACAAAATAACGATAACCCCAAGGAATATGAAACTTTCCTCGACAGGAATTATAAGAAAAATATAAAGTAAACTGCACACTTCCGACTGGTGTTATGAAACTCATTTATAACCAGCTTTTTGCCTATGTATAATCGGCTTATTTATTTGGTACCTAGACGAAATAATACGAAAATCAACTTACTAACTACACTACATAGTCGTATATAGCAGGATAATATGTACAGATGTACAGTTGAATAGTCATACACCTGTTTGCTACATGTTAAGTGCAAACCATCTTTACTAACTTTTAAACCATCAATGTATACAAATTTAATGTTAAATCAATTCATTCTCCAGAGAACAGAACTTAAGTAAACAAGGAAGTTAATATCTTATATCAAAAGACATATGAATAGATCAGAATTGTCAAGGAACTGACCGGACAAGTCCACATTTATTTTCCGATTGCTCTGAACCAAGCTGAGTGGGAACTCGGTGAGGTTGTTAGCAGACGCGTCCAGGATGCTGAGGTTGTAGAGATATGCGAAGGGCCGCTGAAACTTGGGCGGCTGCGTGGGGCTGCTCAGGTTGTTGTTCGAGATGTTCAGACACGCCACCGACGAGTGCTTTGGGAACTGGCCTGAAGGAACAAGTAAATGTGTTTATAAAACTCTATGAGAGCGCTTGCGAATATGGCGGATAGAAATCGCAAACGATTTGCAAAACTTAAGCAATGTTATCGCGATTTGTATAACAAAAGGGTTATTGCATGTTGTTAGTGTACGTATTTTGATGAAACTTTAATTTATATTGATGTGTGCTACATATAATATGCGCTTATAAGTTATCCTAGTACGTAATATCTAAGTTGATAGGTACTTACCGCTTCCGTTATATTTACCGCCGTCATCTATATCCTTGACTTCAGCATGAACGAAGAAAAATGGATAATATTAACTTCATAAACAAATATATTGCAGTTATCCCATACAATTATCTACTTTTTTGTAAGGTATGTAGAGAAAGAGACTGAGACTGAGGTGACGAAGGACAGTTTTCAAATTCTTTTATTACACCTCAAACTAGATTACTTACAATTACATAACGTACCATCCCCGAGGGACTCTATGCCACAAAGAAATATAGATATTAATAAATACGACAGCACATTCTTTGAAGAGTTTTTTTAGTATCTTCACGTCCATTTCCATATAATTACTCTTGCTGTATGACGATCCGTATTGTATTATGACATGGCAAACTGTTGTGGTATCCTAATAGATATGCAAAGAATGATTGTTTTGTATGACGTACACAACGTCAAGGAGTTTCTGAGACCCATAATCACTCCAGCATTGGACTAAAATATGCTTATGATCACGATAATGATATGCATACTTCGCGGGGTGAATTAAATGTGTGAACACAAATACCGACCAACGATCTTGCCGATGCTGCCATCAGTGAGCGCCATGGAGTCCAGCCGCCTGAAGGTGCTCTGCGACACGTCCAGCTCGTCGATGGTGGCGTTCAGCACGTGCAGGTTCTTCGTGTTCTGGGTCACTGCACATAAAAAATAAAAATAATTTAGAACACACACATGGCTATCCGATCCCTAAGTACGCTCGAACAGAGAGCCCGTGCTATTGTAATCAGACCTCTAATACATGTACGTAAACGTACAAAAAATATACTCTGCATACATTTCCTTTACAGCCAGACATACAACAAATACTTCTGTTCATCACATAAATATTTGTCCTGAGTCAGAACAGAACCCACGACCCTTGGCTCAGGGGTTAAGTACATGGACTCATTAAGCCAATGGTACAGAATGAAATGGAAACATTTAACAAATTAACGGTAATTAAAATTAAAATAATGTTTTGGAACAGCCCAAAAAACATCCATCTAATCCAAACTAGACAGAGCTCTTGCTCTGCTATTGCGTTACCTGCTAAACGTACCTACATATATAAATTAATAATGTAACAAACGTAACTTTTCCCTCTAGTCCCTGAAGAGGTAAGCAGAGAAGTATAATACACTCTCAGTTTTCACTCAGGCACAAATCCAGACTACCGTGATACTGCAAGGAATTTTAATTTAGTAATACCCAATAACCCGACCCAGGAATAGAACCCAGGACCTTACGATTAGCGGTCGCGCTTGCAACCACTAAACCAATGACGCAGTCAAGTATTTATATATGATTCAGTGGTGCCTTCCACATAAAATAAGCACAATGTAAGTATCGTAAAATTATAAACATATATAGGGATATACATATAGTACTTGCATAAAATATTGTAGTGGACGATCACAAACAGTAAGACACTCACATCGTTGCGGCGATAAGCGATAAGATTAATACTATAATTTGAAAGGATAATATCGTTTTATAATCGTCATCATCAATCATTTTATCGTTCCAATATTGGAGAAAGGTCTCCTCTCACAATGAGAAGAGTAAAACCCATAATCTGCCACGCTAGCCGACTGTGGTCGTGCAGCCATTGTCTGTCAATGTCAGTATTATAGTCGTTATACTATTATTAAAGAAATAATACATACATAAACAATACTTTCGAATCAATACAATATGTAGATACAACGCACGATTGTGGTGCGGGCACAGCGACCCCACTACTGTTGCCGGGCGAAGATTAATAAGGTCACTTCGATCCTGATCTACAGATTTTTTTGTATGTTATTTCATTGTAAACAAGAAAACTGTCAAACATGTAAAATGATGGTAAATGATCCTGTAATGATAGTCATTAGTAACACTCAAGGAGACGCCAATGCAGCTTTACTCATTTTAGTGGTATTCCTTTTAAAAAAACTCTCAACAGCTTAATCACCGGTGTCGGCGAAGCAATCACTCCCGCGACTCAGCGATAAAAATTAATTGAGAAACTAATGCTTTATAATAATAAAATAATAATTAAACCTACGAAACAACGATTAGTGTATAGTTTACCATCTGGGCATAGAACGAGAGAACGTAGTCTCGAAGGTCAGCATAAAAAAACAACGTATATAAAATGTATTGTAATGTTTTACAAGCTTACTGTCTGACGAATTCGATACAAAATCGTGTTCAAGCAAGGAATATATGGATATGAAATCGCTAAAGTCGTCCAACAACACAACACTCGGCATTTGGTGCACAGTAGCATGTGCGGTTTCACATACTTTTTCAGTCATGGTAGTTGCTTGGAGAGTAAATAAACAGGGTCAATTTATATTTAAACATTGATAGCGGGTAAAAATCAACGCTGATTGTGGTACCAAGTAATGTAACAATTCAAGTAAAGTACAAGGAAACCCTATAACTCCCTGCTGTAGAAATTCTAACTTGTAGGTGCAGTACCTATTTCGGTCACCGTCCACTCTGATACAAAGTTTTTGTGACTCCTTCGAAAATGTCTAAGCTCACCAACTGTTAAAAATAAATGTTTTATTTGACAACGAAGGAGTACATATTCAATTGTTGCTTCAAATATCCCCCTTCAACGCTTACAAGTGTGTAAGTTTCCCCTTGTAAGTTTCACCCCATTTGGAGGGTTTCATTAAACTTCATAGTGACTAGTTTCTAACAACTCCAACAACGAACTTCTGTTATCGCCAAGGTAACACAAGTACCCTACGTATGCCCTTCATATATCAAAGGGGTCCCTTCAATTTGAAGTACTAACGTCGCGTTGTTCGCCCTCACTACACAAACATTTCATTACTAAAAATAACATTAAAATGACATATAAATATTACAGACTTATGATTATGAGCTCTTATTAAGTATTGTGGCGCGCATAATTATGGCCGCTGGGGGCGCTGTCATCGCGCACAGAGCCAATACATACAAAATAGCGCTGTAATTTCACACTCCAACTTGTAACTTATAAAATCCATACAATTTAATTATGTGGATGGATGTGTGTGGATGTATAGTTTTGTATAAGTATCTTATAATTAGTGCCATAATAAATATGGCAATTTTTATAAAACAAGAACACAATTTGACACCAGTCAGCGTTCTATGCGTGTGCAATAAGTACAGTTGAAAGAGCACAAATATCCTAAACCTTTTCAACACAGTTCTAGGCATAGAATTTTATTTCCCACGTTGCTTTTTCGTCCGTATATGACAAAAAGCTTGCAGAAATATTATACTCGTAAATATGTACTAATATTAGCGTGCGTGTGTATGTGTACAATAAACAATTTTTAGCTCATTGAAGTACATTGTGCTAATTTGCTTAATTATATATGTTCTGTGCCTACACTGCGACGAACTTGGCGTGAACATATAATGTAATTATAAGTTTTTTTCGACCCTTTTATCGTTCCACTGTTGGAACATGGGTGTCCTCTCAGGATAAGAGGGTTGATATCATAATTATAAGTACGTATATTGATATATTTTATTCGTTTTACCTACACGACCCTGTCTTCTATATAAAAAACGTAATTAAATTATTCATAATTAAATTATAACGCAACAATATTAGCTATGTTGCAATGTAATTACGCACAGTATAATTACAGATACGGTTATATTAAGACTTATTTGCATTAATACTGCAATGCCTGTTTGTAACGCCTACATTACTTATATTAAATATCCTCATTAATAAATTTAGGACTGTTACTTAAATACTGTTACTGTTAAATACACAAGAAAATAATAATCCGTTAATAACGGTAGCTTCTAGAACAATAACCCCAAAATCATGTCTTCACAATGGCCCCCAAAATGCAATTATAAGTGTGAAATAGTGAACTTTGAATCGATCGTTGATGATCTCATATAGTTATAATAAAATAACTAAACGAATGTGGCTATTACAACCAGTTTTATTAAAATGCGCAGACGACTCGCTCGCGTGCCAACAGCGTTAATCTATAAATAGGTATATTCGATTGTCTGTTGGACAACAACATCAGGACAGTTTCGCTAGTAAAACGTAACATCCCATCTGCAATCTCCAAAGACGTATGCAGAGGAGTGCAGTACACTCCTGCAATGGCTTTCCATATATCACGCTAGGTAACAATCATATTTTGGGATAGTGGGTTCTAATGGCTGGCTAACTTGTCCAATAGTTGTTAACTCTTCAGGTTACCTCCAACTTCTGAAAGTTAGTGCCTATCTATTTAATTATCATAGTACATATCAGCTCTCCCGCCTAGTGGTGATCTGATGGCGGTACGTTAATTGTCGCAAGATATTAATCGCGCGACAGTTTCATAAATAAACACATATATCATATGTTTATCGTACAAATCGCATCGCAGATATAGATTTCAATTATTTTTCTATCGACTATTTATACTGCTTGGCAATAAATATTGGCGTGCAATAAACATTGGTTGATAGAAAGATGGTAACCCGTCCAGCGCACAGAACGTAATCTATTAATGAATTCCCTTACTTTATAACTGTGTAATTACACTCCAAACATACGACAAGTTTTCGATACTATGTTTAATGAACTTTATACATTTCATTTCGTTTTAATATCCCAGAGCACAATGACTTACGAAAAAAGCATATAAGCTGGCGATTCGTTACAAAATGGCGGGCAAATGCATTGTTCTGCGAGTGTTGACGGCTGGCAATGCAAGTAGCTGTAAATAATACAGCATACAGCACAACAAGTGTCTGAACGTAAATAAGTATTTATGCACGGCTCCTTCCTCGTGCGCGCACGTGGTCCGAGCGCGCTATTAATAGCACAGCTTTACATATAAACAAGCTATACTTAGCTGTAATTATTCCGTGTTGCAAATGAATGTAGGTTTCACTCGAATGCGACATTTGCTCAACGTATTTCATACATTACACACACATACACGGTCATGATAATAAAATTGAATCGGGTTAAAGTGAGAGTGCTCCGCGCCCGACAAACGGGGGTTGGTAGACATTAATAACAAGAATATTACAGGGAACTCTACATTGTTAAGAAAATTATGATGTAGAGGTATACGGGAGCAGCACACCACGCTAGTCAAGTACGGATGGAGTGAGTTCACACGCTTCAAAGAACTTACAATTGTGTTTGTTTCTCCGTCACAGTTCCTGATTGTTAACTTAATAAAATAAAATGAATCAATGAAACATAGGGTAAAATATTGTCTGCTTACCAAATATCTGTAAAGCCTCCTTCAGTCTGAAGCTGTCCACGTCACAGCAGAACACCGAGACCGGGTCCACGCGGGTGCACTTCTGCCCGTCCGTGGGGCACTGCTCGCGGGGCATGTGAAAACACTTCCCCATTTTTGGCTCCTGTTTCGGCGGCTCCGTTTTTTCGGGTATCTCAGTTGACGGCGGCTAGAAGTGAAAATTCAACACGTTATGTGATCTGACAACGGGTCCATGGCCATCTTACTCGGAGACAATACTTGAACTCATGCGAAGCTCACGACAGGGATTTCTTATTCGACATTATCTGTTATGCGTTATATATTTATACCAAATATGCTACGTAAGTAAAATGATTGGAAAACAAAGATGACATTTTAGTTTCAAATATTACATTATTAAGGGCCTGTACATACGGATAGTACAGTACCAACGTTGTAAGTAACTACAGGCGCCAGCATAGGCCTAGAATAGATGTTATACTAGCAAGGACTATTCGCGTCTAATAAAAGAGTAATGTTTCCAAATCTGAATTAAAAAAACAGGAACTCTTGAACTACTTGAAGGTCGCATACAACTCGCACGTCATTGTGACGTCAGCAAAATGCACTCATGTGTCCGAGGTATCAAGAGTACGATAGATTTATTGCGTAATAAAAAAACTATTACAAGTCGATTTCGTTGCAATGTGACCTTAAAAATAATACTCAACCAGTACCAACTGATACTAGTAGCGACAGGTCGTCTCGCAAGACAAGACAGATAGGCACACTATAGACATGCGTGCTAAATCCTAGACTGCGTCTCGCTTTCCATCAGTTGATACTACAATCAAACGCCAACTTAATTCGAAATAAATAATTAAAAAACAAGTGACCTTATTATCAGATCAGCTCGACAAAAGCAAATTATTATATTAACGTTTGATCTTCATACACATTCAAAAATACATATAATTCAAAGTCAGTACTTATAATTCAGGACATATAATTGTATATTATCTTATACCCCATTGTCCCGGAAGTTGTTCAAATATAAATTCAAAATACACTAAATTATATTAAATGTTTTGGGACATTTTCCATATAGGGCCATTTAGTCATTAAGCCTGTGCGATAGTGACTAGAGGGCTGATAAACTACATATAAATATACCTAAATAGAGATTGTTTTTCAATGATCTCGTCAAAGCCCCACGCACGTCTAAGTGTATTATAAACATGTCCATCAGGTTATACACACCTCAACACTTTTGTATCGATCAGTCTCCTCCATCCGCATCTCGATGTACGTGACGTGGTACGAGAGATACACCACCAAGCACCACAGCGCCACCTGTGCACACACAACCAACATGCCATCAAATATAAACAAACAATATAAACTTGATCGACTGACCGTTTATATAGCAAAGAGTTTTAAAGTATAAAAAAACAACACGAAAAGAACCGACACTGTTGGGAATACGTAACATCACGCCTTTAATCCCCGAAGAGGCCTACCTCTGCCTACAGAGGAATGTAGAACACTCCCACGTTTCACCAGTTACTGTTGGGAAAATACATAAATTATACAATCCACAAATACGAGTAGCTTCCCGAACCTTTGGTATTTATAGCAGTCATATTTTTACCTCGTGTATTTATTGAGCGACGAAATAAAATAAAAATGGTTATAAACATATCTTGAAACTGCTCGCACGAGGCCATTTCGTCTCTAACTACGCGGGCTGTGCTATGGTAACGAGATATCTGATTGACAACACACGTACATTTCTAAAGACATTGTTATGTAGATAATTTTCGACTCCAGTCGCAAAACAAACGCTTATGCTCAGCACGTAAATACTCTCCGTCGCTAGTAACACCAGGACTCTTTAAGGCAAGGGAATAGGGTCTTCCTAATCATGGGCGTCCACCTTAGAACACATGTACGCTTTCCATATAATAAGGCCTGTACGTACTTGGAGGCCCTCCGACCAGACGAGATGACGATCAGCGAAGAAAGGCTACAAGTAGAAGCAGGATGTGACAGGCGATAGACTTTTTGTTATTGTTAAGAATTGTTCCTCAACTTAGCAATCCATTGAACTAATCATTGAACGTACCGACTAGCTAAATAGTAAACCCACAACAATGTTACAATAATATGTTGATAAAGAAGTAGTTCTCTATTAAAAACGTTGTGCGAAACTGCTCATCTCAGCCTCACTTCCACACGGGTCGCGTCCAGTGGTCGGCTCGTTTAGCGCAGGACACGCAGCGCGCCAATTATCCAATATGTAGCTTCCTTTCCTCATGGACAGTGGACTGCAGTGGACGAGCACAACGCTTATGAGTTTCATCATTACATTCGCTCATTTTACTTCATTTTAGCTGAACCATCGGCTGAGTTCAGTCAGACTGAGACAGACAGACTGAGTACAGTCAGAAGTTCAATATGTCACATGTTACTTACATATCATTCCAAAGTCAATTTGTTATCCATAAAAACCTCGACGTTATTATCTTTTGTACTATGCTTAATAAATTATATAACTGAGTATTAATTTAACATCAAAATGGACACAAAATTAATTTTTCATTTTGGCCGAATATTAAATATTTGAAAACATGCATTTAATGAATAATCGTGAAAGTACTTGAGGCAAGAAACCCAGTAGGTAGTCGTATAATGAATTATTTCCGTCCTTAATAGTTAACTACCGCTGGCTAAGTACGAGCAGTTCTTATTATAAACAGATATTAAATAATAACTTCATAAGGTTCATTTTTTTATACAATGCAACGAACTCTTATTTTAAATATCCAATAATTACATTATTTTATATTATTGTTAACCTACTTTGACATGCATTAGAAATAATGAGTGAGGCCTTTATTTGTACTGGACATAGCTACTAACTTTTACATCTTGGTTGATCGAATGAAACTGACTCTTCTCACATCACGTTAAATAATAATCACATCACGTTAAATAACAACCATATCGGGTGACGTTTACGTCCCATTATAGAATAGTTAGTGAGCCTATTGCCATACACCCGGGTATAAATCCAGAGTCCAAGTCACCACTAGGAATTTCCAGTTTGAAAAACCCTAAAGTACCCGAATCGAGGATCAAACTCAAAACTCAAGACCTGTCGATCAGCAGTCGCGCTTGCAACCACTCGACCAACGAGGCAGTATTGTTAGTATCAAAATTACTATTCCTATTGTTACAATCTTATATCACATTACTATTAATCGTGACCGTGAAATCAGTTAAAAGAAAGACAATGGAACATACAACATTTGAACTTGACACTACACGTGACAACGGCCGATAATTTGGCAACGCACTCGTACACATTAACACTGGCGACCGTGACGACGCTTGCCAAATTGAAAAAAAAAATTAAAACATGGCGCCTGACATGCGTTAACAATTTGGCACGGAATACAGCGCGTAAATACATTTGATTCGTTCGGAAACATTATGTCCAGCGTGTTAACATCAGTGTGTTAATATTGTGTTAGAATTACGATCCCAATCGGTTCTTAATTTTAAATATGCGATGTTATAAACAATTTCACTCGTTGTTTCTACAACAAAAATCAAAATTTATAATAGCTTTACCCCTAATATGAATGTTTCCTGAATTTTTAATAATAATATTGTGATACTCCTACATTGTTACTCAGTGCAGGGGTGTTACTCGCAACTACTGGAAACCTGGAGGTATTGTCTTAAGCCTCTGCCGAAGTTTAACTATTGTTGCAACTGAACCACGATAATGCTTGAAAAATTGGCGACCAGGGATCTCTCAACCAAGTTTCAACCACACTTAACACTACATATCGCTTACAATCTGCAACCAGGGCCACCGCACCACAATCAGGGCCACCAGCGGTTCATATTACCTATTAGTATGACAGAAATTACCTTAACGGAAGATACATAAGAAAGGATCTTCTAATGGACTGACAGTAGAAGACTGAAGCAACTTCCAATAGCTGTCACAAATATTAAAACGGGATATGAAAACGCATCAGTAGTTTCATGCTTCGCCTCGGAATATAATCTCGTCATTAGCCTATCTCAGTCCACTGCTGGACGGATGCCTCCCTCAAAGAGCGGCATTACACCCTGCTCGGCTTGCTGCATTCCGCTTCTGTAACCTTTCACAGATCGTCATCCCACGTGGCTGGAGGGCGCCCTGTACTACGTTTACCAAACTGCGATCTCCACTCCAGAACTCAGCTGTAAGGGATTCCAAGCTCTACTTTAACAGTCCAAGTTAGCCTCACCTGCACGTGGTACACACTGCTATGTAACAGTTGAGACTCTGGCGACCAGCTGATTGCGGTAGACCGCAGCCTATACAAGCACAGCTAAAGGTCATGGCCACCGAGAAGCAGCAGCCTAGGCGGTGTGACAAGCTGTGCTCTGCGACCCCCAACTCGCATGCCTAGCATGGAGATTATGGGCAATAACCCCTCATGGAAAGGCACAGCGAATATATTTTAATAAAATTGAAAACGACATGTGATACTGCCTCAAATATAGGCTTGCCGATACGTTATCGTTTATTGTTTTGACAACGACGACTCATATCAGTATTGTATTACACGTATGATGGATAAATTGACGTATCTATAACATGACATCAAAGTAATCCTCGAGTAGTTTTTTTCGGGAATACCAATAGATGAAGCTATAAGGTATACTTACATGTAAATTTTGATTGATTTAAAATACTCCGTAACGTTCTACTAACCATGTGAGTTGTACCAAACAGCACTTGACGAACTTGGCGAACTGTGGCTGAACCTTTTTCATTCTGAGAGAAGACGCGTACCCAACAGTAGGAAGATGTAAGCGATTCTGAATGATAATGATGACGAAGAAAAAGGTATCGTCTGATATAGTGTTATATTATATTTATAAAGCTCCATAATTTACGACCGCAACATCTACATACTTAGAGCAATTATTCGCCTATTAATCAAATAGAGGTAAAGCTCGGCGCGCATTGCGATTATCGTACGATGTTTTACAGTGGCGGAAAACGGGACCCCGCATACGAGCACGCGTCGCTGTTCGTTAGTACTGCCTAACAGGGTAACGGGAGTCTTGGGTTCAAATTCTGACCTTTTGCTATTTACAAACTTATATCCGTTTGAAATGTTAAATATAACCTGTTGTAACGATGAAGGAAAACGTCTTAAGGAAACTAAACACGTTAAAATTCTCGGTAATGATCAATGGGGCGTGTGAAGTTTGCCGACGGACATTTGACTAGCTTCTAACATTAAGGGCAGACCCATATTAAACAATCAAATAATTACTAGGTACAAATTTTACTATAATATTTGTAGACTAGTACACGAAAACTATTAGATTTTGTTTATT
>DWDU01001163.1:0-15422 GCA_018245575.1 Jemadia suekentonmiller
TTCAAAGCTTTTCAGAAACAATTTTTGGGTACTGGGTAGTTGGGATAGGGTAATTTACAGTATTAAATGTTTGATATCGACTATTTCATATCGGTATTTTTATATTTGGTAACAAATGGTAATGTCTGGGACTCAGATACGATGAGTGACGTAATTATCGTTATCATCATCGTGAGCCTATTTTACGCCACTGCTGGACATAGGTCTTTGCTGAGGAGTTGTGCACACGGTGCCCACGCTGGGCAGGGGTAGAAATCGCAGAGTACAGCTTCTCGGTGAGAGGTAGTGACATAATGTCCTAATCCATTCCTTAATTCTTCGTTCCTCTGTACTGCGTTCTTTGTTCCTCTGTACTTTGTTCTTTATTACTTTGTATTTCGTTCCTCTGTGCTTTGTTCGTCGGTACCATTGCATCGTCCTGTTACAATGATTACACAACTATACAGGCTGAGATCTTGATAACGCAAACCACAGCAGGCCAGATGGTTTATTGGACTGATATTTTGTGTATTAGTTACTTTTCAGTAATTAATTCTGATTACCTTTTACTGCTGCTGTGACAGTTTTAAAATGATTGACCTATGAAGGACATCACATTTAGTCTCAACAAACGCTACTAGGTAATATTTTCAAATGATATGTGTGTAGTAAACGTAAGAAAACTGATCGCTACAATTTCTATGCGTGGCAGAAATAAAGATAAAGTAATACGAAGCAGTTTGTATCTCTCGAAACACAATGGCTAAGTCATATTCAATCATATACCTCCATTAGCATGTCTAGAAGACTTCTTTGGTACTTATGGTCAATAAGTTTTTTCGCGGCTAAAGTACAGCTAAATTCTTAATAAATTTTAAAAATTCTTATTTACAAGTTAAACAGTAATTGAATTATACCTATAAAAATGTAATATACAGGTTTCTAATTATAAATGTCATAAGCATATGTAAGTTATTAAAATGAATGATGATGATAAAAAAGGAATGTGACACATTTTTCGAAAAAAATATAGAACAGAAATAGAAAAATATTTTGTTCGGATAGATTAAAAAAAAATTGCGTAATTGATTTGGAATCTTCTGCCGGATTTATCAGAGCCTCGCAGAGATAAACAATACAACAACTCAAATACCTACTATGTTTTGAGCATCTAATATTTTTTGATCTACTAGAATAACAACTATCGATCTACTAGAACAATAACTTTTTCACAGACGTTTTTATTTATATGACGACAAAATAATCGCGATCTCTTAAATGGCTGTCAATAAATTGTCGGGTCAATTGACGTTACGTTAGATTTTCAACAGCGATACGCATTTTTTTAAATAGATTAGTTAGAGAGAAATCTAGTCAAGGCTGCCGTATGTCTTTATTACATCTGCCCGGTATTGTTTCACGAGAAATGTGTAAAATGAAAACAAATGGTAGTCAATCAATCTCGTAAAAATATACACCACAGATTATAAAAATAAGAATATGAACACAAATGAATTTTTTTCGTAGTTCTGTGATATACTGACTTTTTTTCTTTGTTTTTGTAATGAGCATGTTGTAAATATGTCGTTCGCTACTAAAACTACATGACACATATTTTTACACAAATTATACAAATTAAACTGGTTCATTTTGCTAATAAAATAATGTGATACACACATTGCTTTTAAAAATACAGTTAAAAATAAAACAAATTCAAATGATGGCTCTCAGATTTGAATAAACCACCGTATGTTTTAACAAACTATTGTTTAAAATACATCACTTGTTATTTTAGTCTGCGTGTTACACGAGCGTCCGGCAAGGCCGAATATCAAAAATCGATATCTAAATGTTGAAATATTTATTTATGTTTGCCTGCATTTATACATACATGTTCGCGTCAAATAAAAAAAGTTGAACCCAACAGTTTGGCGGGAACGTGCAAATGTCCGGATTAAATAAAGACAGATAAACAAAATAAAACTAGTCGTAGCTATTCTGATTCGAAAAATAATTTCAGCGGAAAGAATTTACACTGTAGACAATTTATTTTTAGATTTTCGTAACATTCGCTATTATATGGTACATGAATACGGACGTATGGATATTAAGATGAACAGAAATTGCCCGCTAATGGACTTGGAAGTAGGTAATGTAGACAATTCATGCATTAAAGTAGTCACCTACGCTTACTTGAACTATATGTATAATGGTATGATGAACATTTTCTTTCTGTGACATTGAATAATTTTCTTTAATATTCATTAATATCGTAGCTTCAATTTACCTTATATTTAAAATGATTTATTTCAAGAAACACAATAATAATTAATTAATATTTCGGATGCGATTTTATTTCGTACGAGCTGTGCCCGGGGCTTCGTCGGTGTGGAATTCAAAAATTCTATAATGAAAGTACATTAAATTTCTCCTTATTATCTCAGCTAGCTGCTAGTGAAAGTCCCGTCAAAATCGGTCCAGCAGTTCCAGAGATTAGCCGGAACAAATAGACAGACAGAAAGATAGACAAAAATGGTAAAACATGTTATTTTGGTATATGTGACTTTTGTACATACATATGCATTTAATGTTAAACAGACTCCAATTTTATTTATCTGTATAGATAATATGTAAGTGTTTATTTTGTAAGGAATAAAACTGTCAAAATATTATTAAAAAGTTTATCAATATTTATTACAAAACTCACAATGGAACAGCGTGGTCTACGTATATAGGTCCTAGATTCTAAACTTACTTTTTATACCAAAGCACGAAGCACCCACGATGTATACACAACATTTTTTTGTTATAATATTATACATGTTTACAAAATTGGTTTGTATGGATAGAGATATTAGGCACTCAATACCTCTGCCTTCTCCGTAAGGGGCCCGGTGTGGAGATGTGTATGTTTATATTCATATATACAAAATAAACAGTTACTGAACGTAAGAAAACTTAAAATAAATTTAACCGACGAAGAAAACGAGAAAAAGAACTCATAAAATGAATGTAGCCCCTGGAAACATTTGTCATTTTATTTAATGGATCGTTTTATTTCCCTGTCTCACTGTCGACGAGCAGCGAACTGCGAGTTATATATTTTATTGTTAAAAGTGTAAGTTTATATAAGTAGGTACATAAACCTTTATTTAAATTAAACTTAGCTTAGTAAGTTCTTAAATATAATAAAAAGCTTATTCATGTTACAAATTATCTGTTATATTGAGTTTCAATAGTAGCAGTCCAGTCTGGAGTGGAGGCCGCGGCTCGGCACACGTAGTGTAGGACGCGCTCCGGCCACGTGGGCCGACGATCAGCGAAAGGATGCAGGCAAGAGCTGGTTGTGGCAAGCCGAGGACAGGACGCGGTGGCACTCTTTAAGCAGGCCTATGTCCGACAGTGGACTGAGATAGGCTGATGATGAAGATATGCGACAAGTACTATTTCGTTCAAAAAGTGACTATATTAAGCAGAGAGCCGTGACACTTTGGGACAGCGTACAATTATAGATAAAATTCAAAACAGCGATCCAGGTTACCACAAGGCTCGTATTGGAGTACTGACCAGTAGCGGACTACTGGACAGATTTTAAACGAACCCGACTTAGTTTGCATGTCATCAAACATTTTACGTTAAAATTTCGCAACATAACAGCAAACGTAAAATATCGAAGCGGATACGAGCGTAATAAATTTTTTATGTAGTATCTATGCGGTTATCAGGACGTACATATTTCTTTCATTACCTCCATAGCTTTTAACTGACTAGTGCTGTCGGAGTGGGTACAAATTTTGGTACAATATCGACAGTCAGTGAACTATATGGCCTGTTTCGCTCAATGCAGTTGTTAGCATAATAATCGTTCACCACTGTTTCATTCACGTCTGAAACATTTTTCCCTTATTAGAGTGTTGGTCTCGAGACCCCTTATGAATGAAGACTTTGGGGTTTATTTTATAAGACCATGTCGCACCAAGTGCCGTGTTCAACGCGTCAATTACTAAGTTTATCTGTATTAATGGTACCTACAAGCATTTCAACTCATACTTTGTTAAGTGATTGTAATACTAAATGTTGGAGGAAAATTATAATTAATTCCAAAATGGTTTATAAAAGAATATATTTATGTCTGAAGAAAATGACGAATGTATCAGAAGCACTGCAGATCTGTAAGGATAGAGATATTTGGCACTCTGAACTCTCAGCCTACCCTGCATGAGATCTGGCGTTAGATGAAATAATAACAATAATATTTAATAAAGTAGTGTTCGGCTCACACCGGTGCGATCCGGTTCTATCCGGTTCGCCAGCGGTGGAACAATTGGCATGACGTTACAGTTCTTCGCTCCGCTCCGCAATCCGTTCATTTATCAAGCTTACGAGAACAATGGAATCGCTCTATTCATTCACTCCCTTGGTGATATTTTAATTTATTCCGTACCTTATTTTTGGGAAATACGAGTAAGAAGCGCAAGATGTGACCTATAAATGTAATGGCAGCTACGAAAGTTCTCTTTTATCAAAATTGTACTGCAATACTCTCCGTGTGATAGAGGATCGGTAGCTGCAGTGATATTGACTGCGGTCGATCATCTGTTAACTTCGGCTTCGGGGTTCAGCGTCAGCGTAGATTAACTGGAACAAAACATTGTTCACGTACATCCTGTCTACGTAATAGCCAAACACTAGCACACAGTAGAGATTAATCGTAGTTACATTTGGATGAAAGAGCCTTGATAACGTTGAAAGTAAAAATTTATTTATAGTCGAATTTCGACCTTTGCTGGACCACTGTATACCGATTCTTTAAAAATATGGAAATGTCATTTCTCAAAACCAGTTGAAACTGAGACTTTAGTACTCTTATATGTATTAATTACATAGTCAATGAATTCATACAGGCCTCCCGCAGATGTGGTAGAGACTCACGCCCAATGTGGCAGTGGCAGCCCCACTGCTGGGCACGGGTAGGCATAACGATAACAGCCACATTCCAATGTAATCATATTGAACGCTAGATTTTGTACGATTGTTATTATTATTATTATATATGGTTACATCGTCGTGTCTGAACCGCTTAAGGGGTAGGCAGTGAGCCAAATATCTCTGCTTTAAAAGTGACTCAAACTCACTTATGTTACGTGGGAGTGTGCTACATTCCTCTTCCTATTACTACGGGCATTACAAGCGTGATGTTAATGTGTTTCGTGATTATAAAAAACCCTTAACTCAATGCTCTATCGTTTTTGTGGAGATGACAGTTTGGCATAAATGATGATGTTTCATATACGAAAATATTTACCCTCGCAAATTGAGTATATTTGAATGTGAAATACGTTCATAATATAGTATACAAAACAACTGTGTAAATGTACCTTAAGGAAATTTAAATAATGTTTGGAAGCGTTCATGTTGAGGCTAGTTTGTGCTTTGAAATATTAACGGGTAGCGTGCTTGTTACAAATTAACACAATAGCGGTGGCGAATAAAAAGATAAAACGGTCTATATTAATTTTCACATTGTGTTCGTGATACAGTAGGAGATTATAACTTGCATATGGCAACATACGAGTATAAAGGTGTGTTCACACGGTTAGCTTATACAAAACAATACGGTCTACGTGTAATACCAAATGGCATTTGTATTTTAAGAATAACACAAGTTTCTTAATAGAAAAATATGACAGTGAAATTTTAACATAATACGTAAAAGAAACTACAGGAACAAAAATAATTTACCAAATAGTCTTAGGCATTTCAACAGAACGAAAAGAATACTTATGCAAGTACCTGTTTTTCTATATATACAGTTAAATTATAATAACTTCCTACTCAAATTGCAAGCCGTATATAGAACTACCATGCTGTTCCATCGCGGATTGAATGAGGATACTTTGCAAAAGCAAACTGTCTTCAAACTTTATTTGTCAAACCTTGGTCTTCAACGGTTCATTGCAAATGTTCACCAATTTAGCTTCTTCGAAGTGTTGTTTAATTAATTTTCGTGGTAAAATTGTAATGTTTCGACAGATGGCCCAGCTGTAGTTAATATAAACCTGTTCGTCCGAAGTATTACCACCATAAGCGACATTAAGATGGTTAGTAAGAAGAGCAAAGCGTTTTAAATGTGGACGACCCTTTATTCTGATTACCCGTTATTTCGGCACCATATCTTTCACTACCGAACGCTTAAATGCACAAAAGATATGTTGTTTTAGTTTTTAATGGGAGAAAAGATAGAACGAAGCGTGTATTATAGATATCGTGCCAGTAACGCGTAATTTTTAATGTTATTACGTTGTTGACAATAGTGAATAATAGTTGGAAATAACGAAAATCTGACAGTTAACACCAATGTTTTTTACAGCCGTACATAAACATTTCCCCATTATAGGGGAGAAATTAAAAAATATGAAACTATTATTTATTTCCTATTGTTGATAACTAATTTCTAATTTAGTTCTTGAGCTGTAGGTCTGTCAGTGTTGTAAAGAACTTCTTAAAGGATGAATGGAATTAAATCCACTTTCTAGACATAAATCGTGAAGTATGTATATATAAAAATACATTACATGTATTTCAATATACATAGTCAACTTAACAAATTATTTAAATTATAGAGTAAGTATTGAGAGGTAATTATTTTTTAAATTATGACTCGAAAGTGGTTCAGAGCGTTTGATTTCCGATTTTTGATGTTACGGTATGCGAATTTAACTCCATTTTTTTTAACTTCTGCTCATTTTGGCCGCTTGAGTGCGGGCGTTGCGTTAGCAATATAAAAAAATACATGTAGCAATTTCTGTACCATTGACGTCCAGAGACACTTTCTATCCATCTACAATTATCTATTGATTACGCGGATATTTTTCGAGCTTGTTTTAAAAATTATTTTTAAAACGGCCAGGTGTAAATTGATGAAAACAAATTACTTTGGTATATGAAAGATGCAACTAGTTCTCTTTAATAAAATAATACGAAAATAATATTATTAGAATATCAGATTACAGTATCTTAAAGCGATTTATGATAATAACGAAATATATATGTATTAATCGACTTTGTCTACTCCATATTTTATCTTGTTTTTTTTATTATTTTACGATGGGCAGTGTAAAGATGTCGTGTGTAAATTATTATGATTATACATGTAATGTTTTGGGCACTCTAGTTATAAACGGGTAGATTAAAAAAATTAGGTGTAAGAAAACTATTTACTTAATGATTTTTTCGAGAAGCGGCTTTCGTTTCAAGTGACGAACGAAATTCAATTTCACTGCTGTGAATTTAAAAATTAAAGTTATGTAAAATCTGTAAATACACGAAGTATTGTCCACATCTACATGCTTTATTATGTATTTTGAAATAGCTTAGGATAACAATATTTGTTTATATAAGTTCATTTATATACTTTTTTGTTTCACCCACGATAAAAATATTTTACTCCACGTAGTTCAAATACTTCACTCAATGAACTACCACTCATTTTCAGTATCGTCAATTGAGCGACATTTTTTGACGATACAATCTCTCATAGTCAGAATTTTAGGGAAACTAGCATACTTCCGATATTTTGATCGTTTCGAGTCCTGGCACGAATAGATAAGATAACCGTTAAATATCATCTTTCAAAAATCCCCCCTCCCCCCCACAACGAAATTGCTACAAGATTCGCCGACCGATTTTCTGTGAGCGACAATTTTGTTTGTTAGACGCCCTGCTAAATTTTCTGTATCATACACGAACACAAATTCCTAGAAACAAGCCAAATTAGACACTGTTCTCCCGTCAAAGTTGATTTTTTTAGTTATCTTCCATTAGTCGACAACCTTAGTGAGTTTAGTTTGATTATCTTAGTCTCCGTAGACCGTTGACAGATTCACAGATAAATATAAGAAATTTACAGGTGATAAAGGTGAGTGGCGGTGTACTGAGTGAGAGCAAACCCTAGGGCCTAGTTCACGTGTCTATGTAATTTGTTTTATCAACCGTATATTTTGCTTGGTACTTAGATGGGCCCGCGGTAGTGAGTGTGAACATATTTGTCCGAAGTATATCCAAAATCGATGACGTCACGATGGTAAGTTACACGACCGACTGGACCGTGCATCTAGCCTAAGTTGAAGTATGACTTTTTTGGTTTTTTCCTTTCTCCTCCTATATTAAAATGGTTACACGACTCTTTCCAACAAGTCAAATGAATGGGCAACTCCCTCCGCTTGCGACGGAGCGATTTACCCAAACCACGTGTAATGTTTAATTTTTTACGATTTCTTTATATAAATTTTCCCTTTGGTGTTGACGACCAAAATCGTTTTTAGCCGCGTCCCGCTCTTCCCGCGACGGAGAGACTGTTTATTTTTCAGTTCCACCTCGAGCCGAATCGGATGTATGAGACGAATCGTGTCTTCTTCGAAATTCATAGGTGTTTTTGTTTTATGTTATTATTATTATGTTCATTTATTTTATCGTCTCCTCTTCCTCAGAATCTCGACAGGCAATTTTAATTTTCTCTAATGGCCAATCGTTCTCATATCTTTAGGGACATCAGCTTCAATTAATGAATTGGAACACGCAATGTTCTGTGGCGGTGATGCCAATGTTCCATTTCGTTATATCGTTTAACTGTACTTGAACATTCGCATTTCCCATCAACCTGCGCCCACTCGTGATTGATGCCTGAGAGCCGACCGCGCCGCAGGTCGGTCGCGGAGCCGTTGCTGGTGTAAATAACAAATATAACTTTATAAAAATGTTTTGTTTTCTCATTAAGGCGATGCGCCAACGTTAGTTCGCGTCAACCTGTTCCTACGATCCATCAGCAAAATAGATGATTACAAGATGGTGAGTGTTGAGCACATGACCAATTAATAAAACGATGTTACCCGACTCTGAACTGATGACACTTTTATTATAAACCAAAGTTTCATCATTAAGAACACATTGACATTCGATAAATACAATAGAAGCTTGGTTTATAATAAAATTGGCCATAATCAAATTGATATTTGGCAATATTTGCACTATGCTAAACATTTTCAAGCTATCGTATATTTGGACATGTGTATGTGGTTTTTTTTATTGTTTCGTTTCTTTTTTACTTTGTTTGTTTCTTTGTCAGTTTGTTTTTTTTTAATTATAATTATGTTTTAATATGTTTTGCACTGTTTATGCCCCTTGTGTGTTCATTTACACCCATGTTGTGTGTTAAGCCAGTTCTATGACTGTACCTGACTGATATCTATAAAAGTAACATGTACGGTGCGGAGTCGTGAAACTTTAATGTTTACTCGATTGTCGTCAATGTTTTTTTCAATAAGGACAAATTTTAAAAAAGATTCTCTTTTGTGTCAAATCGATGTTGAACGACTCTTTATTTCAAAATATTTTTGTTATGTTAATTTTGAGGGCGCTTTATTTTTTCTTAGTTTCTTTTATTTTTATATTTATACATTATACAATATTTAGAGGGCACGTTCCGGTCGTATATATCTTTACATGTACAATGTAAAAACACGATGGAAGTCAGCAATGATAAGTAGAGAGCACAAAATTAACGAGCTTCGATCAACGCGCTTGATAATGACAAACTATTTAATCAATTGATTATAAATAGACGAACTATTGTACAACCACGTACGCGACACGCCGCAACACCAGGCCAGGGTACCGTCTCGGCCCGCACCAACACTCATGGATCCATCCCCTAACATTTACTTTCTGTATATTACTTTTATCATGCTTGAATTTTTTTTTATGTCACGCTGATATATTTTCTTTATTTATTTATGAAGATTATTATAAACATAAAAACTATTTTGGTCGTGTACGTTGACTGTAATTAACATTGTCGATATTGTCTTGTTCATGTGAATTTGTGTTGTGTACAAATTATTACTGTATCGGGACACCGTCGCGCCCGCACTCGGCTTCGTGCTTCTGAACGGTGGCTGACCACCTGACCGCAATTTGTGAACCCCGCTCCGAAGCTAGACGTTCTGTTTCGTAGCTCTAGTTGTACAGGTTTCTGAGCCTGCATGAAGGTAAAAAGCAAGCATTCCATCAACGAATGCTCTGGACGGTGAGTTGGTTTTATGCTGCGCTTGACGCTGGGTAGTTTTTACGTGCACGATGTGTGTGTTCCGCTTCAACGATCGTTTTATGTCGATATAAAGGTTATTAAACACCTCGGCTACAGTCTACAGTAGCTAATGGATAACAAAGTTAATCGCGATGATCTACAGCGATCGAATAATCGAGCACAGAATGTATACATTTATAATCACTGATACAATAATTATATTGTTATTAACGATTTATATCGATATATTGAAGAAGTTAGCTTTTGGACTGTTATCGAACGTTTCGAAGGAGGAAATAATGTCAGTTATTAAAATAAAATACGCGTTTCTTTGTTTCTATAGCTCCTCGATTTTCTTCACGGATTAATATTTTAAACTCCCAGTTAATGTAAGTCACTATTAATATCAATCATATGAAATTCATCATTGACAAAGATTGTCGCATTTCTTTAACGAATATACCAATCAGTTGCTGCTTTGGGAATAATTAAAACGTTTACTTTACAAAATCTGAATCTAATCTTAATGCTATAATCTTAAATAATCGTATTAACGTTATTGAACAGTGTTGTAAAACTCGCCTGGCTTCAAGCCAATATCGTAAGCGATTCATTCATAATAAGCTTCCCCACATCCATCACTGTCCAAGCTTCAGACACTCTACCAACACTATAATTATTATCAGCTGTGTTAAATTCTCCAGTGTCATTTCCTATTGTACATGCCATATATTCGATTACTTTCCTCTCCAAAAGTACCAACCACCAATGTTAGTATTCCTTAGCGTCTGTGGTCTAAGATTTCCTTCGATAAGATCGGTAAAACGTTTAACAGTACATAGAAAAATTTTTGTCCCATCAATTCACATTTTATCCATTTATATATTGTCGTTGATATATCGATTCGTACGCGATATTATATGAATTTTGACATTACTTTCAAATTGTGTTCTCATACCGAAATCATCTTCCAAAAGCTAACTTAACTAAGCATGCGTAAATATATATTGCATCTAAGCTTTAATTGTTTTACGATAATTCATTTGACTTGCTCCTTGATGTCGAGGGATCGGTTGAGTATTATTATTATTAATTAATATTTTACATAATATAACTAAAGAGGAACCTTCGACACCATGTTTTCCTTTTATATCGGGTGTGAAGTTTCTGTAGATAAATATATTAGAACTATTTGCAATTCCCTTATGGAAGAATTGGCATGTGTAACTGTTTAACTTTAAGTAATAGATATGTTTAAGAATTCGGCGATTGTGACGATTTTATCAATTTATAAGTATGGTCCCTAGAATTTTCTAATGTTTCTTGTGAATGTTAATACTGGCAATGTTTTCCGCTACTCCGCCGTGAACGTGTTTATTTTGTTTCTCTATTATTCTTAATCAACTGTAAGATACAGTTTTTAATTAATTCACTTTAATTGCCAATATGTCTACGTAGTTCTTGTTTAATAGCCACAATTGTTGTAATATAAATATTATATGTCGGTCGTCTACCGGATTTATAAGTAATTGTTTAAATTTAATTATCTTAAGTAAAATCGACGTGTCTTTTGTGAATCACACTCTTTTCTGTATATAGACTGTCCAATTTCCATTTCATTGACATTGCAGTTTAGTTAAACTAACACGTTTATATATCTGTAGTGTTAATTAATTTAGTTTAGTGAATTTTCAGCGTAGTGAGCGCACGCGGGGTAGCGTAAAACATGCGTAATATGTAAGAGAGCGATACTAAGCGATCACTGTTGCACTGAAAAATGTAATTTTCAATTTCCATTCATGTCTACATGCAGCTTAATGAAGTAGACCTTATGTAAAGCTATCTCAAAAGCTTTTAGAGAGTCAACAAGGCCACCATGTATGGGATGGTAAATCAATTACGTCATACATCTTTTTTCTTGCTCCTGCGCTCCGTTTTCTCCTTCTTGTCCGTTTCGTGGCTTGTCAGGAGTTCCATCTGCCTCAGTTCTCCTGTCCTTTTTAATTTTATTTAACAAACTGTTTTCAAGTACAACGTCTCATCCACCAATGTTAGTTTAATTGGTTTTCATAGTTTTATCCTGAGGTGATTCTTTGATTACATGGTACTAGGCTTTATAGACCTGTACGTGGTGCTCAACCTAATATTATCACATATTATTGGTGATAATGGTGAACTTAAAAGTAATATTAACTTAATACTTTGTGATTGCAAGTATTGTACTCTAAAGTTTACCAAGAAATCCTATAAGATTTCTATAAGATAATAAAAAAATTTAAGCGTCCACATAATTTTTGTTTGTTTATAAGGATAGCTCTTTGCAAAACCCGAGACGCACCGACTTGTGGACCTTGTATTAAACCCTGACAACCCGATGTCCCCTCAGACAGTAAATTCTTTCCTCATAGGCGCGGCTGCTCCCTGTATGACGTAATTAATGGATCCCATATAAAAATAATCAGTGTTATTGATAGATTGAAACTACTTTGGATGATAATCGGAGTGGCTTGCTCTTACACAGGTTGTGTTGCTTCGATCGGTATCCGAAGTTTGTGCACTCAATGCGAATATAAAAGCAATTGTTGTGATATTTCAGGAATACTCCGTACAATTGACGTTCAGGGAACAATGGTTAGATGAGAGATTGAAATTCAATAACCAGGGAGGTGAGTAAGGATGGGCCCTGTTTTCCTGTTTTTGTTATTCATTTCGTTAACACCAAAAACTACGTTATCAGTGACAAATATAACTAACATCCCAGAAAGTGACGACAATTCAGGTTTCACACCATAATCCGTTAAAACTAAATTTGATTATTTACATATCCATCGACTTTAATATTTATTTTTTGATTGCTGTAACACAAAAAAAATATCACAAGGATCTCTCTAACAAAGGTGTTACAATTAGTAACACAATGACTATGTGAAGAATGTGAAAAAAAAACTAACACAATGTGAACTTGCGCTTAGAACATGCTATATATAGCAAGAAAATAATGTAGATATATGATTAATATTATGTAGCCAATAATTGTTTTGGGATGCCGGCTTGCCTTTCAAATTGATCTATTTTTACTTTGTTTCATCTCCGGTACCATTGCCTAATGTTTTCCGGTCGGCGGATTAAAATATGCTTCCAATGATCCCACTATAATTTTATTACCATTATATTAACATTTTATTAAATATTTAAAATCCAAAAATTCATTCGAACCACTATCCAGGTCGACTCAAGTATCTCACGCTGACGGAGGCCAACCGCGTCTGGATGCCGGATCTGTTCTTCTCGAATGAAAAGGAAGGCCACTTCCACAACATCATCATGCCGAATGTGTACATCCGTATTTTCCCCAACGGCAACGTGCTGTACAGCATCCGGATCTCCCTGACCTTGTCTTGCCCCATGAATCTCAAGCTCTACCCATTAGACAAGCAGACTTGCTCCCTGAGGATGGCCAGCTGTAAGTTATTGATATATTTCAATTTTTGATATAATTTAGTTTGGAAGTATCATTACGATAGGACTGATGATCTCGACAAAGAACTGGTTAGATTCATTATAGCTATAGCTGAAAGCGTTTTTTGGTAGTCACCATGGCTACCTTTTAATTCAGTAATAGTTTAGACGGAATTGATTACAGAACTGATTGCAGTTCTCGAAGAGTGAACTAGTAGTAACTAGTCGCTCCCAGGGAACATAACGTCTAAGACTTCTGATCCGCCTATTAACCTATACCTCACGTGTTTGATTGTGATTTAGTAAGCCTTGCTTTCTATGTTTATAATGAGTAATTAATAAAAACGCATTTTGTACTCAGACGGTTGGACTACGGACGACTTAGTGTTCCTGTGGAAAGAAGGTGATCCCGTTCAGGTTGTGAAGAATCTCCATCTGCCTCGCTTTACCCTGGAAAAGTTCCTCACTGACTACTGCAACAGCAAAACCAATACCGGTAAGATTCTGGCAAGTGTTAATAAAACATTAGCGTTTATTGTTGTGCAAAATATTGCATGTGTATGGCGACCAGCTAATCCAGTACGCGATCTAAGATATGGTAAAGACAGCTATTGTACTTTCTAGCTTAAGGCCGGCAGTCATCCGTCCCTCAGGCGTTTTGCTGAATATACAATACACTGATACCTGGGAAAGGATATCATAAAGCGGATGTTAAATACGCTCGAAAACGCTTTTAAAGAATACTAGATGACTATAACTAAATGATTTTGAAGAATACTATATTAATCATTATAATAATTTTTTGATGAAGTGTTATTTGCTATCACGGTTTTATATGCAGTCCATTACTCAAATATTATTTATAATCAAAGCGATCAGTTAAAAGTACGAGTAACATTGTGTATCCAGTACTAATTTGTTTACTTTTTCCTTCTTTCTAGGAGAATACAGCTGTCTGAAGGTGGACTTGTTGTTCAAGCGCGAGTTCAGTTACTATTTAATCCAGATCTATATTCCATGCTGCATGTTGGTCATAGTATCCTGGGTTTCCTTCTGGCTCGACCAGGGCGCTGTTCCTGCAAGGGTATCACTGGGTGCGTATTGAAACGTTACTGAGTGGGGTCAATATAGACCCTTGTGGGACACCATGTCAAAGTAAATAATTATTGTGAATGTAAATTGTTATGAATATTTTACTGACATTTTTCTTTTGAAATCACTCTTATTTAGATAATGGATATTTTGGCATAAGACGTTAATAATAAACAATCTAGTGAATTGTAGTTAAAGTTTTTATTTTTTTTCAAATTCAAAGTAATTTAAATTCTTTTGATGAGTGTATAACATATTGTAAGAGTACCGTATAATTTGATTGAAATTGAAACATATTTCAGGGGTGACCACACTGCTGACAATGGCTACCCAATCTTCTGGCATCAACGCTTCGCTGCCACCCGTGTCCTACACCAAAGCTATCGACGTGTGGACTGGCGTATGCTTGACCTTCGTTTTTGGAGCTTTGCTAGAGTTCGCGCTGGTCAACTACGCATCCCGCTCTGATATGCACCGCGAGAATATGAAGAAAACGAGGCGCGAGATGGAGGCAGCAGCTAGCATGGACGCGGCTTCGGACCTGCTGGACACCGATAGCAACGCGACTTTTGCAATGGTGAGCTCGGGATGGTTTAGAAATTTTTGCTGCTGGTAGATTAACAGTACTTCTTGGTAAATTGTACTTAGCATGAATTATAATACGTTCTTGTGTACCAAACACAAATGCTCCTTCTTGCAGGCGAACCTTGACTGGATATATTTTGCTAACGTTACGCCACATTTAAGATAAATGTTATTGATCATGGATTTTACAACTTTTTCTAAGGTTTCCTGAACATGCGTATAT
>DWDU01001164.1:0-15422 GCA_018245575.1 Jemadia suekentonmiller
CGCAAGACGGCCCCCCTCCACGCTCGTGCGACAAAAAAACACAAATGCAACTCGCTAGTCGCAAGTGACCTTTATTAGATCGTACCTCGCGAGGTCGGGCTGCCAGTCAACAGCGTTTGGTTAAAAAACATGCAGCTTATTATTAATATATCTGTGCATAAGATCTGTAAAGTTGTAGCATTCGGCACTTCACGCTGTCTGTCTACTCCCTGAATGCGTTATAAAATATACGCTTTATCGGAGAAAATAACTAGGAGCTATCGGTACCTATTAACAAATGCGCTGTGAAAGAATTGCATTCTTTATGTAAGATAGAGATATTTGACACTCGGTGTTCTCTGGTTGTTTCATAAGCGACTCGACGTAATGATATCATGACAGTGATTGTACAGATGTACAGTTATGAGATATAACCACGTTTTATTAATTGGAAATATTTAGTCCATTACTGTTGTAGGAACGCAACTTTCTGATTTAGTCATTATTGATTTGTAGTTTTACGAGTAGCTCTAAAACCTAGAGTTTACTGGCTAAAAATTAAAAACAAACTCGTAATATAATGAAGTATAAAAATATCGTAGCAAAAATACCACATATATATGTGTGACATCCTTAAATTGTTATATGACATGTCTGAAAATACACACATTAACAAAAAATCCAATTAAAAAATCGAAAAATGTTTGAAAGAGTATGAACATGAAACAGAGAGATAAAAAAAGATATTTGAAACACCAAATGTTCATTAGAAACCAAAGACAATATAATTTCACTGTATCATAACTATTTAAAAAACTCCCCTACGATTAAAACCTATTTTAAAATAATACCTTGGAATAGAACTATTTTAAAAACATGCTCTTAGTATAAACCATTTTATATTTAACACCAGGGAATAAAACTATTTTAATAACACCCTTCTAATACCAACCATATTGTAATTAGTACCTTCGATTGGATTTAAGTATTTTAAAAATCACTTTTAAAATAGATAACAAAATGCAAATCAAATAATATGCTAACCTCAATCGCTACATTTCTAGCATATAAAAGAGTCATTATAATTTTAATAACGATATAAAACAGGTCGCAAATTAAAAAAGGTTCTCATCATAATCTCTACATTTAGATCGTAAAATACAGAACTGCAACCACTACAATAAACCCTACGATCAAAGAGAAGACCGAAAGTTAATTTACAGCGGTGTCGCATTGCATGTAGTGTAGAGTTTCCAACATACCTTGTTATAATCATAGGTCATTAAAGCCACCGATCCATTGGCGAGTTTACCTTGTAACGAACCAATACGTTTCAAATACGAACCGCCAGTAGAAAAGCATCGCAGGTTTAATTGCCACAGTTTCGTCCGACTTAAATCAGAAAAAGAGAGAGAAAGAGAGGTAGCACGCAAGTTAAAGAGCATACACCACGCGAACTTACAAACCAATACGGTCGTTTCGACGACCGGCGAATGGATCACCCACCTTAAACATGTAAAGCCTACATGTACGTTAATATCTTAAGATGTAGAGTCGTTTCACACATACAATAACACCACGAGAACTGCGTATATCACAAACGCATTACCTATATACTTGGCTATGAGTTTTAATACTAGTAGTACTTACAATAAGTGGTACTTTGTGCGAGAGATGAATGTAAAAGTGTCCAATACTCATTTGCAACGACCTCGGACAGGACTATGAATGTTAGTCCAGTATAAGTCGTTAATAAACTTATTACTATTAATTGTAATGTTACTAACGTAACTGGTGAAACGTGGGTGTGTACTGCACTTCTCTGCCTACCTCTTCGGATATTATAAGCGTGATGTTACGTTTACTAATAGGAAATGACTAACACAGTTCGGACGGGCATCAAGTACTGTACATGCTCATTTGCCAACTTACACGACATTCAGAATGTATTTTTAATATACGATTTTCATATAGATTTTATGTCCCATTGTACAGTAAGGTGGTCAGTTACTTAGATTTACTGAATTCAGATTCTCCCACCCGCCCACACTGTAAGGTCTACGCGAATTTATAGATTTACGCGCATAACAGGTATTATACTGTCTTAAAATAAAATATAATACAGAAATCAATTTGACAAGATAAAAAAGGACACGTAATATTAACCTAATGACCAAGAGGTCAAATAAAAATTCGTGATTTCAAAAGTAATAATGTTAATTAATTAATAAATCACCGACATCCTGCACACACGGCCGTCACTGAGCCGGTGCTATAGTAACCAGTCAGCTGAAGAACTATGTAGTATCATATATATTTAAGTGTATAACGTATTATTATTACATCACGCCAGTTGCTTTACGGGGTATGCAGGGGCTACCAAGACCGGAATATCTCTAACCTTACAGACCTTATATTCATACATGTATACATGATCACTGGGCGCTAAATATCTCTATTCTTACAGATCTGGTATAATTTTACATTCATAGATATGTTTACACGTATAGATGTTATTGTTATATATAGTCATGACGTGACCCCAAAGTTTTTGTCCTTGTTATGTAACGTTTTTCGCGACCTGTACCGTGCCGTATGCAGACCTTGCAATAAATAACTGAAGTAACTGTCACCCCGACGAAACGGTCAGAGGGGAAAAATTATGACGTACTAGACACGTATAGGACACAAGCTTGAGTGTTAGAGCGAGAGGGTAGGTGCGTCAATAGAGACGAAAAATCGAAGGTTGCACAAGAAGGCAATAGTTATGATTAATATTTATAATCAATTTTTATCTTTAAAGTTCAATATATTTTATTTCATGACGCCAAGTCTATTGTGGGGTAAGCAGATTGCACCGAGTGCTTATTATCTCTATCCTTATGCTGGTGTTACGAGTACTTCTACTTTCATTTAATAATATCCACAAAGGTTGTCTGTTAGCATGTACAAAAAGATTGCTGCTCGACCTTAACATTTAATTATTATTACTATTATAAATAATTTATTATTACTAAATAATTGTATTTGCATTGTATTCTACTGTATTATATTGTATTGTACGATATTGTATTTAATCAACTACATAACGATCACAAGATTGGAAGAAGAAAGTTCACTGACATAATTTTCATGTCTCGACGTTGCATTTTCTCTATGGAAAGCATAGGCAAGGTTCATCTGAAATCAATTAGTTTCAGAATGAAAGCCATTCGTGTCATATAACATAGCATCACGCCTGTATTTCCTCAAAGGAGTGGGCAGAGGGGTGTAATACTCCCACGTTTCCCACAAGAGGGTGAACCAATTGTTATACACCGGAAAATAATCTCAACTACGGGCTACTATTAGGAATTTTAAATGAATAATACCTAACAATATATTTCCCGACCCGGAGATAGTGTCAAGCACCTTTTACTGAGCAGTCACGCTTGCAACCACTACGCCAACGACGCAATCAATATTCGTATCATATATATCTCGTGTATACATATATCTTCATACATATATCTCTTAATGGAGGAGCATGTGTAGAATCGATCGTGTAAAATTTTGCGTTAAAAACGTACATATTCTAAGTACAACGGCCTGTCGACCTCGTCTCAATATCGTCTAATAATTAACTTTAGTAATTCAAGCCACAATGTAATTAGTAAGATAGAAATCACTTCAAATCTTCAAAATATTTAACTGATTTGTTTTATACGTAACATTACATTAAACAAAGCAAAATCATATTTAACAGAAATGAGGGCTGATAGACGAGTGGTTTACAATTCAATCTTTGAACGCAGGCAGTTCAAATCGTGG
Source organism: Jemadia suekentonmiller (assembly GCA_018245575.1). Taxonomy (NCBI): domain Eukaryota; kingdom Metazoa; phylum Arthropoda; class Insecta; order Lepidoptera; family Hesperiidae; genus Jemadia; species Jemadia suekentonmiller. The sequence continues at coordinate 3,790 of DWDU01001164.1, forward strand.
CGAGCCGTTCTTTAAAATAATATGCGTCTTAATATTAATCGTAACTACGCGTATCTGTAAATTTGAGAGAAATAGTGAGAAAAGAATCGGCATAATGTAGAGTTCTTCGTCTGCTATATGAAATCGGCTAACCCGGATTTGGTCTACGTGGCCGACTATATGACCTTAATCCTTCCCGTTCCGAATGGTGACACATGTCCAACAGTGGGAAGTTGAAAGGGTTGTTAATGATAATATTGATGATTTAATAGAACCGGATCAGATGATCGAGTGGCAGGAGTTACGCTGAGAATAGTGTTTGATAGAGCGAAGACATATGTAAGCTGTTCGAATTTCGAGTGTTAACGAAGTTTAAAAACATCGAAATGTATTGAAGCTAATGTTTTTGAAACTTCGTGTTTCACACAATATATGTCCGCTGACGTTTCTCTACTAAACAACACTGGAGAAGCACGATAAAGCGTTCTTTAAATGTCAGTAGCGGTCGCACGATCTATCCCCAATAGAAGGAATATTATAATTTAATGATATAATGTAGTTTGAAGATGCAGGCTTGGAGAAAACAGTACCGTTGTCACATCAACTTTTTTTTTTAAACTTATATTAAAGTAATTTCAATCAACAATTAAGTATGAAAAATTAAATATTTTATTATTATACCACCATCACGCCAGGTCTCTCACAGGGTTAGGTAGAGATTGTAAGATGCCAAATATCTCTATCTTACAGACCTGACATGCTTCCTGTACATTTATCACTCTGTACTCCGTAGATAATCACAACACAAACTTTCAATTTGGAGGCACTGTGAAGCTTACAGCGAATCTATTCTTTTAGAGTTTTCAACAGCCTTCACCTAGTATTTTCGATGGCACTTAGGCCGTTCTCGCTGTAGTAGGTCGGTCGGTGAGTGATTGATCGTGGGACGTAGGCGCGAAGCCTGCCGGGGCGCGACGCGACGACACCACCGTCGTTGCGACCCGCGCTCCGACTCTTTTGTGTGTTTCTTTGTAATATGACGACGTACACATTCTGGTTTTATTATTTTCGATGAATATAGAAGAAGCAGGTCAGAATGATATTACAATAGCTGTCATTATTGTTAATTACCTTTATTATAATTATATCTTCACGACAGTTACATACCTTACATGGTGGGCAGAAAGTATTAATTACCTAATATCTCTATCTATACATACCTGACGTGCTCCTTCTATCTACGTCTTACTCTTCATATACGCCAATTCATTATTTTCCTATCATATTATTAAAGCTTGTGATTACTTAAGATAAAAGTTTGAAATTTTCCATTCGGTTTTTCTACTTGTAAGGAATAATTAATTGTAATTATTAAGTTCTTATCATTGCTTATTGAGTATAATAACAAACACAACTTTATATGACATGCGTGCTCATTTGAGACATCTGTATTAAATAAAAATGTGTGTTACCTACGCAAACATTATTATCAGTACCCGCTCTGAAGAGATAAGTACCTACAATTTACACGCAATTTCACATAAGTGGTAATTTCTTTTAAATTTCAACATTGAACTAACGTCGCTTTTCTTCTAGCCTTAATGATCTATGACACAGAAACATCTGGAAATGGCAATGTTTTAACTAGCACTTTGATAATCACATCAACTTCTCTCTCGCAGCTGCCTAATTTAAGATGGCTAATGATTATAGAATCAGATAATAAAGACATCTTTTGTGTCTTACAAATTTGTACTGTACGGGAATCGAACACGGTACCTTTGACACAGTGGCGGTATTATTTACTTATATAATACAATACACTCATGTTAACTACCATGTGTTATGGTGTCATTAAAAAAGCAATAGTTCTAAAAACATTTCTCTACATGTTTCATTAGTATTTCTCAACGCGAAAAATAACTAGAGGTTCATAACATATATACACAAAAAAAACTCTTCCCTACAATCGACGAACGTACAGTTATAGTGTCGGAATAACCACACATATCCACACCAGTCGACGGAACCAATCAGCATTTAATTCAATCGCGCCTCCATTTCTCCATACTAATAACTATTAAATTACATAAAGGTTAAAGGTATGATATTATACGTTAATGTTGATAAATGCAGATGTCGGACGGTCTAAGACTCACCTACCGCGACCAAATAGGTCAGGTACTGGTGGATGGAGAGTTAGGAGTCGTCGAACTGGTGCGCGTGTGTGAAGACTGGTGAATGTACTCTTAGAAACACTTTGTTTTGTAATGATAGACATTTGACACTCGGTGCTTTCTGCTGACCACGTAAGGGACTTGGCGTAATGATATAATAATAGTAGTAATGATAATTTCCATTAATGAAAGCGGCTAATAATAAAGTTTTAAATGTCTGTTAATGCAGTTGTAAATATGGTTCTTGATTGCAGTTCTTTATGTAACGATCAACCAGCTCTCTATGAACAGATTTCTACCTGAATATATGTGGGTAGGAAACAACGCTGTATCAACATCCTGCGCAAAGTTAGCACGATCAATTTCAATTTGATAATCAATTTAATTAAAAAAATTGTACTACTGTACCATTACGCCAGGTCAGTCACGGGGAATGCAGAGAACACTGAGTGCCAAATATCTCTATCTTTACAGACCTGTTCATAGTTCTGACATTTTAATTAAAAACATTGGAATGTTTCCAAATACGACAGACAATTGCACAAACATGGAATACAAAACTGCAGCATTTTCGAGAAAGGGACGATCAAACCCAAAATCGTAATAAAAAGAGTTAATTCGTTAATTTAACTGAAGAACAAAACAATATTATAATTATATCTTCACGCGATATCCGTAGGAGATAGACAGAAAGTATAAAGCTACGTATATTTATATTTTTAACGTATATTTATATTTTTCCGATAGTCACCGCCTAAAAAACAAGGGATCTGGTATAAGATAACGTTATAATCATGATTAGATTATACTCGCCTCGATTAACTAGAGAATACACCTACGCAGCGAGTGGCACGTAAAATTGTTGCGGTACAACCTTTTGAAGCTTCCTAGCAAAGTCGTTTCAGGTCTATTTATGGGGCAAGAGAATCGAGTCTCAACTCTGGCCTTTGTTAGATATCAGTGGCCATAGTCAATCATACACGCCAGTGTGCACGTACGTGGGTTAATAACTTATATGTTATTATATGTATGTCGGTGAGGGTACCTCCGCACTTCGCAGGTTTGCCCTGCAGGGAACCCTTTATGCAGCGGTGGACTGCAATAGGCTGGTGATGAAGGGTCTACTACGTTTCATAGATACCGTACTCACATTCGGATGTTTTGTCCGATCAAAAAATTTCGAAAACCTGCGTGCGTGTATGAAGAGAGTCATCAGTCCATATTATTATGTATGTATATCACAAGTAAAGTTTTTGGAGTACTAACTCTAGCTCGACTGGTTTCAATATTTGATATTTGATTGATAAGTATCCAATATTTTCCTCCACCATTATAAGAAATTATATTTAATTTGTTATTTTTATTTCATTAAATAAATTGTATAGTTTTATCTAAAAACATTCCGTGTTGTAATTATTAATTCAATATTGTTATTTTAAATTCTGGATGAACAATTGTTAGTCACTTTTTAAAATCTTCATATCGTCAGTGAAGTTCTGACAGTACGTAAGTCAAATACGTCTTCTGTACAGGAGAGCAAAATAACTGTGTATCTCCCTACTTCGCGGCTTACTTACGCGGTGTCAGTTTTAACGAAAAATATTGCGAAACTTCTCAGCTGCCTGCTTTCTGATCTGTCGAATGAATGCGCTTGACTATCTTTAGCAATCAAACATTTTAAAATCGCTAAAAATTTACTTAACCACTAATCAAACTTCACTGACCATGCACATTTTTAATGAGTATTTAATAAAGCCCTTACAATGTAACTATGAAGAGCTTAGGTCAAGATTCCCTCGGTGTGTATACTGGGAGAGCGTTACCGTTAAAACATAACTGTCCTCTGAGCTATAAAAGCCTAATAGCATGTAATTTATCACGAGGACTAATCGAAATTTCCATATAATGCACGTAATACCTTGCGACTGTTGTACTGGGGACGTATAAAGTTGATAGGCCACAGCAGACAATGGACGGCGTTCAACGCGAATAAATCAAGGGTAATGGCGACGCAGTCGACGCGCTTAAGAGTTATTGACTCTGTATATTACTTAATTTATTGCGGAAAAATCGAGCCTAGGCCACGCTGTATTATATTTTAAACCATTTTCTCGTTATATATACCATGATTGCGATGCGTTCACCTACAATAGCCGGGATGATGTCGAATTGAAACAATACTACAAAATTGTTGCATAAGAATATCAACAGAAATGACATAGATTAATTAAATTGCATAACAACAATCAATTATTTGAAATATAACACTTCATATTAGTATATTAATGGTATGAATATCAAACATAGGACAAAATCTCTACGTAACGATCGCTTTCTTTGACCAGTTAAAACTGGACTAAAATAACCGATTTTTAATTATTACTTTTATGTTACGTAAATAAAAAAAAAAACAGTAACATCATGTCTGTGAACCATGAATAGGTATATATAATTATACGGCACATAACCAAAATATTAAAAATTCAACAATCTATTTCTATATATGAGCATTTTTTCAGACAAATAAAAAGGTGACGTAAGAAATTTGGAATTACGTGATTACATTTATAAAATTTAACTACTCACATTAAATATATAGTAACTAGAGTTCCCACGCGATCTTTAAGCCAATGAGTTTTCACACAATGGTCTTTTGATACCAAATGTTTTTCTAACTCTATTAATGACCTGTCACTTAATGTTTCCTTTATCTCTTACAACTGTTATAAACGAAATACTCAAAATAGGCAATCTCTTTATCAACAACAAGAAGCTCGTATAAGATTGTTTTGCTTTAATACGTATGTTTTTAAAACGCACAATAAATGCTTTGGAGTATGTCCAGTGAACTTTATTAATTATTAGGTTAAATTGATTAAAAATTATGTAAATAAACTGATGATATGCCACTATGGCGTCCATTAGAGGGTAGAGGAGCGGGGAGGGGGCGTTTTCAGTATTTTTCTAATATTATTATTATTATGTAATATGCGGTGTCAACTACATATATACATATTATTTAACATCTAACAAGTTACGGAAGAACTCTTAAGCTTTTAACTTCTGATCTACTTTTTCCACTTTTTCTAGTGATTTTGTTGGCACATTTCCCACGAGCAATCGCAGTTATATAAAATATTATCATATTACCACTTCTTATTCGTCGAACTCTACATTTCTTAATCATTATGATTTCCCAAATCAATTAAAAGCGAACATTTACTCAATACACGCCCTTCGTGGGCGAGACATTTTTTTCTTCAATTTACAATAGAATCAGTCACTGACCGTTAACGAAAATACACATTTCGAAAAATACAATACATCTATATAATTTAAACAGAAAAAATATGAGAAGAATATGTTTTTTTCTCAGAAAAGTATTTAATCTCTGACGTACCATTGAACCGTTCACACCAAGCAACGCTTATCTCTCAAAGCTCTTAAAAAACTTTGAACTCTACATCAGAGTAGCTATTGCGTATTTACGATGATTATATTGAAACATAAAAATCACCAACCATGATCTGATTATTATCCCACGAAACAATTTCAAATAATTATATTTTTTTTATTGACGTGTCAAATTTATTTTCAACTTCCGATGTTTCATCTTTACTTTACAAAAAAAATCCGCAAGTATCATTAATTAAATATAAACTCACATAATAGGTTTACGTTCAAGAAACAAAATTAAGAAACTCTATATATTGCTATTATTATTATTATTACACTGTATCCAGCTGAAGAAAAGAAATACACTTTCCAAACATAAAATGGAATAATCATTGACGCATTATGTTCCTAATCCAATGTTCTCAGAATAGGGACGTACTAAAATTCTTTTTCTCTTAGTAACGCGCTGAAGGGAAAGGGAGGACTATATTATATTACAAAAAAACGTTGGCCAGGTAGAAATTGACAAATCTAGCGGTCTCATTATATTAAAAAAAAACATGTCTTCCTTTCAGTGACTAATTTGAATTATTGTAATTTTTTTGCATCTGTATTGCATTAATTCTATTCCTTTACAAATTATATTATCTTGATTAAATTTTACTTCATTATTAGTTTTTCTTGCATACTTAAGGATTTATAAAAATATTAAATCACCAAAGCGTTCTTTAATTAACACATAAACCTTAAATAACGCCTTTAAATATAAAAAAAGCCATATTAACGTTAAAATTATCAGATTGATGAAAGTTCTTTGTTCAGAAAAAAATAATTTTATGATAAGTACTAAACTTAAATAAGGACACCAGTAATACAATTGAAATACAGCATAACGATATATATAGAAAAAATATTAATTACCTGTCTAATAAAAGTCAGTCCGATAGGAAAAGAGCACTTGGTCCATAAATTAAAAAAAAAAACAATATCGCACTTAGCTATTTAAAACTCGGACGCTTAATTTAAACATAATGCCAACCTCAAAGTACTGTATCACACGAAACGATCAACTTAACACTTGTCCAAACAGCGCTGTAGCGATTTAAGAGTGAATGAAGAGTGACGTCCGAGACGCGTGTCGTAGTCGGCTTCGCGCGCCAAACTGCGTGGCGCTCCGAACTAGCGACGGTCCACAGAGGGCGCGCAGGCGGGGAACCGCGGCGTGCGTACGACCCTTCCTTGCAAAGGATACCTCATTATCCTCGCTGTAATCCGTATGCCTTTTTGATAATTTTTATTTATAGGGTGTCACTTGCGGTGACCTTTCTCCGATATCTGTACACTAGTAAATTACACCTCGCGCGCCCGTTTCGCTAAACAGTTGAATGTTAAATATGCGCTTATCAGTCGTTAGGCTGATCATTATGTGTACACTTAGGTGGTCCGTTGCGTGCCGCTCGCAGTGTGTCTGAATAAATAACGGTACGAACGTAACATCGTATAGAAATAATAATAAAAGTGAGAGTTGAAACTAAATTCTACGCGCGGTTAGCGCTAACGATGAAGAGGTTTTTATAAATGCTTGTTAGCGAGACGTGTTTTAGCCGCTTAAAAATACGTAATAAATTCGGTTCATACTAAAGTCATGTATGCAAAAGAAAATAAACTGTTTATTTCTTAAATGAGTACTGGATTCATTGAAAACAAAAGAAAGGGTATTATGAATAAGCAAAGTAGCAGTTTTTAGAACAAATAATGTCCTTGTTTTTGTCACATACAATTTTTATTGTTCTGAAAATTTGTCGAAACTTAATACAAGAATATATTCAGTAGTTAGTGGCCAGGCCTTTAAGTGTAATATAGACCGATTATATTCCAATACCCTTTACATATGAAAGTAATGATTTCGGGCTTGGAGTGCGAACTACGGTCTCCGTGGATCGCTTGCTTAACTTTAAGTAAACATAAGTTTAAAGGACTGGGTATACAGATTTACGAAACGGGTGAACGAAAATATGTTTTCAACGTACTTATGTCGTATTTCAACTTTTAGAATGTCTGCTGTATGTCAAATATAATAATGCTATTCAAAGATACTTTTGTGAATTTTCCACTTGTTCTATTAATTAGAGATGTGGTACGAGTTTTCGAATAGCGTGACGTCAGAGTTCGAGCCTCTCTGTCTTGCATGTGACGCGCGAGCGAGAGGTCGACTTTTAAAATCTTGATCTCTATTTTCTATAGAGTTATGATAGAATTTCGTATAACAAAAACACGAGCAATGGAATTATATTTTTGACATTCGGCGACAGTAAAGATGCATTGTCTAGAGAATTATAAAGAATCTTTCTCATAGTATAAGAAGTATCTCTACATCTCCTACCTGCGGCGCGAGACAGTGCCCCTTCCACGTCATTGGACCCAATTACACTGTGTCATAAAACATCTTAATGCAATAATAATTTAAAATCTTTATGAAAACACAAAGATTGTAATGTACAAAAGTATCAAATATGTTTGGAAAATCATTTTTATTATGTAGCTATAAATTATTTGTGCATTAACAGGACAATCTAGAATACATTCCTCGATGGACGGCTCTACATTTAATGTATAATCCCTAACTAAAACTACATTTCTACATATAAAATTCTACATTTAGATATGTACATTGAAACATATTAAAAACTACATTCAGAACTCTACATTTTTACAACTAAAACTCTACATCTCTACAATCTTATACAATCAAGATATCAGGGTTATCGTTCAAAACTGACTTAAATTCAAACAACAACACCGAGCAGCTGGCCAGAAGTCGACCCCCGAGCCGCCATTCGATCGCGCGTGAAGGCGCAGCGGCTGTACCTGCACAGATTACCGCCATTATCGTAATAATCTTATTTCATACAGCCAGCTTCTCGGTTATGTCACCTTGTAAACTTTACATTGTACTTAAATTATAACTTAATATACTCGTAAACATAACGTTACATCACGCCTGTATTTTTACATAGGTAGGCAGCGTGTAGTACACTTCCACTATTCACCGGTCACGTGATACGGGCTTGGGGATGGGTACGATATAAATGTATGTATTTATTAACGAAATATTATTATTATAACGTCGCGCCAGACAGAGGGCACAGGGAACACCAAATGTCTATTCTTACAGACCACACGTACTTCTGCTAGAGAAAACATATTTTACATAATAATGTAAAATATGTTTTCTCTTTGATCTTTGAATAATTATTTTAGATGATATTATGATAAATTAATCATAACTATATTGTATGCTAATATAACATTATATTCTATTTTGTAATAAAAATAACTCAATCATATAATTAAAATACAATATCCATATCCTTTATTCTTGTAGAGTTATTAACTGATACTTAAGATTAGATAATATAAGCTTAGAAGAAAATTAATTGATCGTGTAATTAAATAATATATTTCAAGTACATAAAAAAAAATCGATATAGTCATTAAACAACACATTTAGAGTTACAGAGCTATAAAAACAAGATAAACTTGTATTGTAAATATTAAACATATCAAGTATAATACGAAAACTAACATGTACTGAACCATTACTACTGAGCAGCCGCACGGAACCCCGACGAACAATAAACAAATGTTGGAAGTGTCCCGTAGAGTCTCAAATACGTAGGTTTACGTATGAACAAGTCGTATGAACACTGAGAATAGTTCGTACGAAAGTACTTGTAAATCGAAAAATAACCGATCTCCACTCTGACTGATGTTCCACGCGAACAGCCCCATGTGAGTTAGAAAGACAAATATTATCTGCTACTATTCTATACATCATTAACACCATCAATTCTTTGTACTACTATCGTTCAAAGATTCTTCATTTCATACTATTGAGAAGAATTCTGTCTTCTAGATTTTCTTCGGATAGTATTTTTGCAGCATTAGAGTAGTCGATATTTTATCTTAAAATCGATTTGAAATAGAACATTACAATAATTGCAACGAGCAACAATATTCGCAATAGAGAATGAACACAATGGTGTTAGTAATATTATACCATCACGCCGGGTCCTTTAGGGGTAGGTAAAAAGCACCAAATGTATCTCTCGTTCCAGACCTGGCACGCTTCATTTACATTCATCACTCTCTTCATAATTTTCGCATTTTTCAGACACTCGTGACTGTCACGGCAGGACTTAGCAGACCATATAACGTAGATACTATTTTAATTTTAGTTAGCCCGTTTCTAAGTAGTTCGCAAGTAAGCAGCACAAACTTGTTTCAGACGTCGCACCCGAGTGTAGTGGACTTTTACGCAATACGATTGTTGAAAAATCTTAGCGGCCGGCTTGTCGGAGCGAAGACAGGGTGTGGTGAATTATAAGTTTATAGCTCTGTTACTAAAACTATTACTCTCACACTAATCATGGGCTTTATTGTGCACTGTGGCCTTAAACCTTCTCGTTTTGGGAGACGGACTTGTATCCAGTGATGATTTTAAATTCTGATGGAATTTTTTACCAACACTTGAGAAGTGTTGGAAGTTCTACAGGGGCTTTCAGTGACTGACAATTATTGTCTATTAATAAGTGACTATTATTGTCAATTATGGTAACCATTAAGCTTGATAAAAATCAACAGAACTTGTATCGAAATAAATAGTTCTCATAATAGCAAACTATTAGGAATAATCGCCAGACACTCGTGGGTCAAGGTTCGATCAATATTTGCTTATTTGCGCCCGAGAGTTTGGGGCAAAAAAGTGACGTGTACCGATATGTGGGAATTTGAAGTTTCGGAATTTTTGGGCAAGAAAAAATATTATCACTGTTATTACATCATCAGGCCAGGTGCCTTAGGAAGACAGAGACCGGCAGACATAACGTCACGTCTGCAGGCAGGGGATAACCGCTGTTCGGTACTTTCTTCCTACCCCGCAAGGGACATGGCGGGAAAATGTAATAGGTAATGATGTAACATAACATCACGCCTGTATTTCCGCGACGGAATGGGCAGAGGAGTGACGCCCAAGCGCACGATTCACCAGTTACGTTCCACGTTGTAGCATGGAATAGAGGGTGAGTTAATTCCATTGCTACAATAACAACAATACGATTAAGCGATTGATTATGGAAGCGGTCGATGGCGAATTCACAAAATGGAAACCGTTAACGCGTCCAAGTATTGGAAGTAGTCCGCGCGGAGGACGGCGGGTCGAGGTTCAGTAGTCGCGGAGACTTTCACCTTCGGCGCGCTCGCCAAGGCCGCGCCGCTCTCCGCTTCCGCGGCTCGCGCCCGCGGCGCCGCGTCGCTCTTGCTCCTCCGACCGCCCGGCGCTGTCCGTCGACGGCACTTCGCAAACACTACAAGCTCATTACCACAATACCATTTATTCTACACGCTTAAATGTGTACCGGGTCAATTCGCATATGTTTTTTTCGTGATAGCCCAACACTAGTTTCGACCCTAATCGATCTCCAGGCGCTCCCGCCGATTGCAGGGAAGTCGCGGCGCTGAATCTCGACAGATGTATGTAAATATTCACGGAACGTTCAATAGTAAAACGATTAATTAACTTTCTTAGTGGACTTAATAATACATAAAAGTTAGACCGACTTAAAATTTCACGCTCAGCTCTAATAAATCTATAAGACGCTAAAAATGGTATGCTTTTATTAAAACAACACGATTTATTATATTGTTAAAGGACTAGGCCACAGAAATATTAAAAAGACAAATATTTAAAATAGACACGTAAATTGCTTTTAATGTTTGCCCGATTGTAATACGAAAACAAAAACAAAATGGCGATTCAAAAGAAAAATTTTAAGAATTACACGATTATTAATAAATGTAAATTCAAAGCCAGAGATTTGATTAATGCGACCAAGCATAGCATATTATGTCATATTTTAAAGTTAATAGATATTTTACGATTATTTATGTATAATAAATACATTAATGCACACAGATAATTTTACGTAACATCACGCCTGTAATTCCCGAAGAGGTAGGCAGAGGAGTGTAGAACACTCCCACGTTTCATCAGTTACGTTTACGTCCCACTATGGAATAGGT
>DWDU01001165.1:0-15422 GCA_018245575.1 Jemadia suekentonmiller
ATATATTGTGAATGTAACGTAAGTATATTACTGACTTTAAATGTGTTTCTTAGTGACTCCCTTGGACCCATCATATAAATCATCTTCTACGTTACGTATCATCTTCTACGTTATGGTATCTATAACTTTAATACCATGCTGTTATTAAACTGAGTTTGAAATAAACAACATAGATAAGCAGAACAACAATCCCGGTCACATCATATCCATACTTATACACTTTAGGTAAACGCAGGAGCAGAAAGCTGTTAATTCTAATATTTGTTTCGCGTGTCGCGTCGGCCCTTCGCTATAAAGCGGGACCGATTCTCGCATTTCGTAACAAACTCGTTTCGGCGTGCACGATTACGTGGAACTATTGCTTATGGAACGGAACGGTGCGGGTCAGTGTCGGACGCACGTGTTCCAAACACACAATCAGCACTTGGGGCGCGCGGCGACACCCCCGCAGAACGATTTGATTAAACTCGTAAAACTCGAGCTGCCCGCGTAGTTTCTCAGCGCGCCGACAGCCGACGGCGTGATAGAAAAGTGGAAGTTACACGCCCTACCCCATAATCCGTCGGCCCCGCTCACCTTCCGCCGCCTCCGAAGCCACCTTTTAATAACACAGTCGAGTGCGCCCGTTGCCAAGATTAAGATAACTGCAAATATTACCCGCCGCTCTACATCCGTATTGTTTCTGCTGTGTATATTGTGATTTTAACGTATGTACCCGTGTGCTTTGAAGGCACTCGTGTTTGTTCAACATTTTATATTATTCTATTAACGATTAATCTTGTTATTAAATATTGTGAAATTACGTTTCTCATTTAAATTGTTTTTTACATATACCAAAATAACATTTACAATGTTTTACTGTTTGTTTGTTTTCGCTAATCTCTGGGACGGCTGGACTGATTTTGTTGGTACTTTCACTGGCAGATAGTTGATGTAATAAAGAGTAACTTGACTAGTTTCATTTTAGAATTTTAGAATTCCACGTGGAAGAAGTTGCGGGCACAGCTCGTAGAATAGAAAATAATTGTCATATTAACCCTACAAACGTTCATAAGCTTTCCTTTGTTTTTTCTAAAAAATATAAGTTTAGTAAATACGAATTTATAGTTATTAATTGTCTGGAACTCTGTAGTACCTACTGCATATAATAGTTGTGTCTAGCTTTATTTTATTCATTGGCTAAAACTGTTTAAAATACTTTGTGTCCATGGACAAAGAAAAATTCGAACCATCGTTCGTCTAGATAAACAACAAATATCATACATTTTTGTCTCGCGACAGTCTTTCTTTCAGAAAACGTTTATAATTAAATTCCTCATCATGTATCGAATGTGTTTCGCAATACTTTATATTAAATATTTATTGTCTAAAACTCGAAAGACATAGAATATGTCCCAAATAAATACACAAATGTACGAAATAAATATTCATTTTTGTTAGATAGCAAATTATTATCATATATATTTTCATCACATTCATCAATGCAAATATATTTATCATTCCTTATATTACATATTACTTAGCGCATTTAGTTGTGGCCTTAACCCGCTCGTTCTAAGAGGTGACTGGTAGAATTATAAGAAGGCTGATGATGACGATAAACATAATTAAACTCATACTTTATTACAGCTTAAAAAATAAATGCTTCAGAAAATTATACACTATTATTTGATCAAGTGGCATGATTAACGTCAGGGCTCGTATTATCAGTACGCGTTCACAATATTGGATGTTGTGGAATAAATGTTCGCAAGTATAGAACCCGGGGGCTTACGGTGCGCGCGCGTGCAAGTCGAACTTCGCTAACCGCCCTTAAGAAAGTTGGCGAAGTTGCCTCCGCTCGGAGATGTGTCGTGCCGCCTCGCGACGTTCCCGACCTCGTGTTAACTGTAATCCCGCAGATGATGCCAGGCTTTGGCGGCTTTATGTAACCTCGCCAGCCACAACTTACTTTATAAACGTTTCCTTTAACTATTCCACACCAATTTATTGCTCTTTGTTAATTTATGTATTTGTCTCTGGTACAAGATAGATACGAGTATGACATTTAAATAATTAAAATAAAATTGTGAACGGCTAATTCTCCTCTCTAGAAATGCGTGTTCCATCTTATGACGCATCTCCACTTTTCGTCAGGCGGGATCGCGACTGACTGCTAGCCTATCATTTAATGAATAAAAAAAACAATGCTTCATTTCTCCATACATAGTGTACTGTCAGCAGAGGCGAATGATTCGCGTCCTCCTACTCCATTGCGCTCGCACGCCGCTCGCGTAGTATTATCAACCGTCACTACGGCCGACAGGTGTCGCCTTCAGCCAAGTCGAGAGTAAATTACCAGCTTCGAAGTCGCTGAATCAACCCGTCTTCCTAATCGATTCTCGAACTACTCGCGAGACTCAGATACATTCTATATAAATGGCACTCATAATTCCATTCCAAATAATCAGGAATCGCTTTTAAACTGTCATCCTTAGAAGCAGCTGTAAAACAAACAGATTAATTAATTATTTATTATTAGCCATTCAATTACATTAATTTCTCATTAATCGTACCCGTACAATGTAATACTTAGGATTACTCGTAACCCTGAATGAGGCAATAGTGTATTGTGTTTATTGAGAGCGAATCCACACAGGTGTTGTTTTGCAGAATCTTTTATACCGACATGTTGCATGCGGAGCGCGAGCTAGCTCGTTCTCGTATTTAAATAGGGAAATGGGAAACAGACGCAGCGAGCGCTCGAAGTGCTGGTGGCGTGGTATTGTTTTAATTAAAGTAATTGGAGGAGGCGCGCCGGGAGCCGGCGCTCGGCTGGCATGATCTGTGCCTTGAGGATTTACACCAATTTAAGACCGCGCTCAGCGAGGCGTCAATTAATGATACGAAGTATACTCGATCTTACAACAGGATGCTAATTGTCTTCCTATTTATTGTTGGATCTTCTTTCTCAATAGTTTTAAAACACCTGTTTGTTGTCAGTATAAATCTATAATTAAAATAATGTAAATCTCTTACATCACTATGAATCCAACTGCATCCAACAATTTTTTTAGGTTGTCAAATATGTTTAAAAGGTCTCAGGACCCAATACAGTGGCCCGTTTAGGGAGATCTATGCTCAGCAGCGGGCTTATGAAATCTGATAGATTGATGCATGGAATACCACAATACATCTATAATTGAAATAAATCCGTATTACGAAAAATAGTAAGAAAAATATCAGATCCATATAAATCACAGAACGAGCATCGACAATAAATAAATAATATCCGTTCGTATCGCTGTTTTGCTAACGCTACAATTCCTCTTTCGATGCGGCAAATGCAACAACGGAATATGAGAAAAAGAAACGAAAGAAACTGACGTGAACGGAAAAAAAGCACATCCGAAGATAAACGGAAACAGACTCGCTCATAGAGAAAAGTAGAGACGTCGTGCCGCAGAAAACTTTGCGGACGGTCACTTTTTAGCCGCTGTGTAGAGATACAGTCCCCTCCGCTAACAAAATAAGAGATACAGTACATGTCCGAATAGATGAATTTACTCTTCTACATCAACTTTCTATATCACTATGTTTATTCAATACTTTTGTCGTTCCAGTGTTGGATACGAGTCTTTTCACAAAATGGGAGAGTTCAGTCATACGTCTATTTATGTAGTTTGCCTCTATACCTACATATATCGTCTCTACGTAGTCTGCGACGCTGACGAAGCACGGGCTAGCAGACTTCACACCCCTTACAGAACATAGTATCACGATATTGCTACTGTTTCATTCGAAAACAAATTAAATGTGTTTCATCTGCACTCTTAATACGTGTTACAGTTTGTGATCGTCCCCGTGGAGCTTCCTTCATTCGTAGGTAGGTACTGCAACAGTATTACACGTACATTGTTTTAGCGTCGTAAATTTAACTTTGCAACCGCGACGCCAGTGGATTTGTCGTGTTTTTACGACTGCACATCGTCCCACGTACCAGGCACTGTTTGTTTACATTGATATTTTGCTTTTGTTCCTGAAACTCTACATGCAGTACACACTATGCGTAGTGATCTAGTTGCGTTTTTAATAGGGTTTTTTTTGTTTATTAGAAATTATACGGTACTCTTTACATTATTTATTTATATTATTTTAAAGTTCAATAACATCACGGCTATATTTACCCAAAGGCGTACGCAGAGGTGTGTAGTATGTTCCCACGTTTCACCAGTTATTTGCCCCGTAATATAGGGGATGAGCTTATTGAAATATATGTGTTGTCCTCAAGTCGCTTTTCTATCATCTGCACATTATTCATTTACATTTTTTGAAAGATACATATGAAAAAAAAAACTCCAAAGCGAGCTGATGTCTTCTCTAACGGCTTGGTTGGTTAAAGGCATTTATTATAAATCCTTATTTTTGGGTGTGTTAATTTAAAGCAGTGCAATGTTAACATTGATATCCGTTACACAGAGAATAGATAGCGGTTCTTAAGAAAGTCGCAGGCTCTCCTCTTTAATCAAGCAAATGTCCTATTTTCGCAGCAAAGCTCGGATTAACCCTTTCCCAGAAAGCGCGCTTGTACAAGTTCCCTTAAAGTAATTAAAGGTTCAAGCAATTTGAACTGTCAAATGAAAATTCATAATCTACTTATTCGGAGTATCTACAACGGAATGTTGTGTTTATAGTATTAAAGCTGAGAACTCTAATCGTATTTATTCAACCTGTTCAATTCCTAATTTGGAACGGTTTTTTTTCGTTTAAAATTAAAATATCGTATACATTACAAAAAATGTACATGTACCGTTAACGTGAAAAATTTTCTTTTAACGGAAAAGATAAAAATAGCAGGGATTAGAATAATATTTAATTTGTATAGTTGTGCTTAGTTACATACGGTAAGCGTATTTATTTAAATATATTTACTTAAACACGAGATAAGAGATGCGAGATTATGAAACCTAATACATACTTCATATTAATTAGTGTCTTTATGAATATAATAGTTAAAGGTTTCCTTAACGTTAAAAACATTATAAAACAGAAAAATGATTAGCGATCTATGAATGTATTCACAGGTTGGAAATTATATTAACACATTTCCAACCTGTTACTTGTATATGTATTAACAATGTATTTAGCTTTTCAAATTGTGGTGGGTACTCTGAAAAACTTGATATACGTGAAAAAGGTTATAATAGGCGCCAGTTGACGCCTGCCTTACTGCCGCTTTTTGGCTATCTTCCAGAATCGATACACACGCAAACTGCCTGGTTTGCTAAAAATCAAATTATTAAAACTATTTAATTATGTTTATTTAATTAATCATGTCTGTTTCTCTTATAATATTTTTAAATAGTAACCACAGTCGTACGCATACATACATTTATAATAGTATAATAGTATATTTAGTATTAATATAACGTAGGCTAATCAATATTTAAATTACAAGACTGTATCTACAATGCCGTATGTATTATAAATTATACATACATATCTTCACGCCAGGTACCTTACTGGGTAGGCAGAGAGCACCGAGTGCCAAATATATCTGTCCTTACAGACCTGCTGCGCATCCTTCATCACTCTCATCACATATGCACGCCGGTTTCGG
This sequence comes from Jemadia suekentonmiller, assembly GCA_018245575.1. Lineage (NCBI taxonomy): Eukaryota > Metazoa > Arthropoda > Insecta > Lepidoptera > Hesperiidae > Jemadia > Jemadia suekentonmiller. The sequence continues at coordinate 5,600 of DWDU01001165.1, forward strand.
AGACGTCTGACTCCCCCATCAACCAGTATCTGACCTATTTGTTCAAGATAAGTGAGTCTTGGTCTCAATTATTATAATACAATCATATTTTAATTCAATATGATTGTACCCTTCTGAGCCTGGTTTTCAAAGTTAATAAATCCAATATCTTCAATGATAGTCCATGTAGATGCTGAGAATGAGATTTATTTGCGTAAAAGGTCTACGATTCAGAAGTTGACGCGTGCCACAAATGCGTATTTTTGGCAAAGTTCCAGAATCAATAATATCGTACACGCTGACTATTGTACTTTTTTCACTAGTTTTTTGTAGATATAATGGTTTTCGTGGTAACTTGCGCATTCCACGGTTACAGACACAAGAACTTTGATCATGTAGAGTTTATTCCGAATGACTTTTTTAAGTTCTAGTATAAGCTATACTTAGCCTATTCAGTAGTCTTTATTTATCGCAGTGTACTCATACTATCATTATCATTTTAATCGTCATTATCAGCTGATACTTGCTTGTGGACAAAATGCTCTCCTGCAGGTTTATGCCCATAATCCCTACGCTGGGCACAGCAGGCTACGCAGTTGGAGATCGGCTATACAATGTATACTGTACTATCAACAGCTTTAGTTTATAGTTCCCAACAAAAATATTGAATTTGCGATAAAGCGCACCCTTCGTGGTAATGCGAAATCGAAGGAGGACGGTCGCGCGTATAGTTTTTACCACAAGTCGCGAAGTGGCAAAACAGAATTTAATATTCGTGAAAGGGTTTGCGGCGCGGCACAGCAGTTGACGCGCGGCTTGCTAGGTTTTTTTGGCCGCTCTCCAGAATCGATATGTCGGAATACAGGCCGCCGCGCGTTATGCACTAATCTCGCCGAGTATCGAATGGCCGAGATAACTGTTTCGACCTCATTATTTTCTAAGCGATGTTTCTACTCCGTGGTCCCGTTCATGAATTATTTGCACACATTGGACTTTATGTTTCTTCCATGGCTGCGGAATGCTATATATAGTTGACGTCCGAGATGTATTATATCGTTGCATCAGGTGCTACTTTACATGTGCATATTTTTTTCCCATTGCGATCATGCCATTTTAATTACTTCGTTTATGTTTATTAATAGTTGCGTATATAACTTTCCAAGTAAACAAGATCTATTTACATTACTTAAACGAATTGAGAAAATCACATCGTTTCGCTGGCTAGCGTTGTTGTAGCGAGATCCCTGGGCTTGCGCTCAGAGGGGGCGGCTTTGTCGCACCGGCTAAGCCTTAATATAATTAGACGGGAATCACACAGGGCGACAAAGACGGACAAAGTGCCCGGGAGCGCTCGTCTTAACTCCTAACGTAATCTAGCTTAGAAAAGCTTGATTGTTCCTTTCAACAAAACAACAATCTTACATCATTCATTACAGGTACAACATGATGTGGCATCATGCACTCTGCATGCTTTATGGTTGTACGAGTGAGGATGTAAGGATCGGCAGGATTATATGTATAAACGCGCGGCACTCGGTTTCCTGTGCCTACCCAGTAACCGACCTGGCGTGAATAAATGATATAACAATGATATAACAGCGTGAACTAGTGATCATATACGAGTAGTTGTACGTGAACCACGTCAGCATCATAAAAATCTACATAGTCGGCACACTATGCTCTCTGCCAACCGCATGAGATACATTACGTGATGATGCAATAATCATGTAACTTATCGCTCTTCATGCATACCGTGTTTTAACGCAGTTTTCAAATTCAATGCGTCTATAAAATATCTGAGAGTTATTGCAAATATTTCATGACCGCACAGTATAAAATGGCTATTTCATACATTTTAAAGTATCTCAATGCTAGATCGCAGTAAAGTAACGTATTTTCTGATTATATATAATATTTAACTAGTTGTGCTCGCGACATCGTCCGCGTGGAATTAAAAAAAAAGTTATTGTTAAGTTTGTAGATTGTACAACTTATTAATTCTGTATTTCGCGTATAGAAATATCTATGCTAATAGAGTAAATCTAACATAATGACATAATGTTCTAAATTTAAAAAATTAAAGTTTAAGTTACTCCTTATTACATGAGCTATTATCTGCCAGTGAGTGTCGTCAAAAGCGGTCCAGTCCTTCCAGAGATTTGTCGGAATAAACAGACAGACAAAAATAGTAAATAATATTATTTTGGTATATACACCGTGTATACATACATATGTATTTAGTAAAAAGCGTTTATTTTATTATTATACACAGGTACATAAATTTTATTTGTTTGTGTATTACGTAAGAACATTTCGATAATATTTCAACATGTACTCCTAGAATGCATTAAGCTATGTAATAGCATAAGTAGTGAGAAGTGGCAACAGTAGACTCCTCTGCCTACCCCTTCGGAGAAATAGAGGTGTGGTGTTATATTATTATCTTTGTAATATTAAATTTGAATTTTAGTCTATACAGACTGCCTCGTTGGTCGTGATGGTTTCAAGTGCGACTGCCGATCGGGAGGTTCGATTCCCGGGTTGAGCACTACAAAATTTTTCTAATTTAGAGTTTCTAGTAGTGACTCGGAGTCTGGATATGTGCCCGGTGTATTGCAATAGACTCATCACCTATTCCATAGTTGGACGTAAACGTAACTAGTGAAACGTGGGAGTGTTCTACACTCCTCTGTCTACCTCTTCGGGGATTACAGGCGTGATGTTACTTGAAATAAGGCATAAAAGAAACACATCCATCCATAAAATACATTAAATCAGCTTAAATTTAATAAAAATGCAGTAAAAAACAAATTTGAGTATTATAAGTTTATTGGATATTTTACATAAATAAAAATAAATATTATACAAAACAGTCTTCACTTAAAGCAAACAAGTAGATTTTTATAAAAAATACTCTTAATCGTCTCCCAAATCTAGAGACAATATTTACAAAAATACAATAATAATAATAAAATTAATAACTTAAATAATAATGATAATGATAACAGTAAAAACATGATTGCTGTGAAATTATAACACATTCACAATTCAACACGTATAATAGTGACAACTGAATACACAAAACTGAATATTGAAATGTAGAAAAACATTTCAAAATGTTAATTAATTTCAGAGCATTACACAATGTATATGATGATATTTATGACTATATTATAATATAAAGAATTAAGTTGGTGTAGAAAATGATAACGTAATAAATACCGAAATCAATACTATTGAGTCACGTAACATACAAATACCTTAAAAAATCCTGGTGCGTTACACGTGGTTTTCTAAGGTACTATATTATGTGTAATTTAAGTCGAAAAAGCAACTTAAAAAAACTGTACCTAAGCATACTCTAGCATTTATAATCGTAAATCAACAAAACTTATCTTGATTGTCAATAAATAATAAAGTTAAAACTTTATGAAATATTTAGCAAGAATAAACATTAAAAATTACCACAACGCAATGCGCAAGTACAAGGAATGTTTATCATTCTCAGACAAAAAACATTTCTTGCGAATATAATGGTCACATTTTCGCAAAGGAAATTTTCTGAGAATACATCAATCTGAGAAATTCCACAGAGTTGAATAATTTTTTACTAAACTCATTCCGTTCGACATGTAACGCTATTAATGTACTTATAATTATGTGTTAATTCAGTGGCTACCACATGTTTAAACAAAGATTGTTAGTGTTAAAATACTGTCGGAATTAACTAAAGCATTCGATACCACAAATCAAGTTAGTTTGCGTGGGACATTTGTTCTCCACGATTTATATGTTCAATACTAACACGGTTATAAATGAATTAGAATATCTGGGGACATTGCTAATCTTTACCCTTATTACCTTCACCAATAGGACCTGATTTAATCCTTCCTATACGCGTTATAAGCCAGGTCGGACGCGTCGTGCGATCTGCGGTCCCACCCTCCGCTGCTGCCTCCTGACGACCAGCCGTGACTTTCGTGACCACCGCCTCCTCCTCCGCTATTCTTCTGGGCGATGATCTTTTTGAGAGCGATAATGCCAGCCAATAGAAGGGCGATCTAGAAAATTACCGAAATTATATTAAAAAAACAATGACGGGCTTATGCCGAACGCACTGTTCATACACTGTATCACTGAAAACCAGTGCGGTGGTTCGATTAACAACACGGCACATACTGATCGGGGACTCGCTCACCAGCTTTATGCTGCAGTACAAAAATGTATGATGGTTACTAAAATGGAAATACCTAAAAACTTGTTTCGGCTTCTTTTTCCAATTATCGTTTCATATTCAGAATTTTTATATTGTTTTTCTTTTCTATCAGTTACTGTGGTCATGTTATATATTTTTCTAATAATGCTGTTTTTCCTTTTATACCTCTCCGGTAATTACAGGCGTGATGTTACGTTTTTTAGTTACGAATTAAAATGATTACCTTACAATAAAGGAAAAAAGTAAAAATAATTCCTGGTTTGTTTATTTATGGTTTCTGCCGACTATAAATATTTTTGTTCGTTACGAATCAAGTAATATGAAACATCATAGAAATTTAAAGAAAATAATTACTTTTCAGTTAGTTTTGGTAAGTTCAAGCCGGACGTAATTTTTTAGTTCAGTCACTTTTAGCTAGATATATGAGATAAGATCGTAGATAATGATATTAATTTAAAGTTTGAAGGGCTCATTTGCAAGTAGATGAAAACATGCGATTATTTTTCGTTGCGTGCTACGTATCGTAGCGAGTGCCTTGTCGTAAATATATTAACAACTTGTTTTTATACTTTCTAAATACAAAACATTTTTATTTATGGAGCTATCTACTATATTCATTAATCAAAATCATAGAAAAATGTATACGTAAGTAAAGTTAGAAGTGGAACCGTTTCAACTATTCTTTTTAAGCTGTCATTTCATATACTTCAGCAAAGATCTGCCTACCTCTTTGCGGCTTACAGTCGTGATGTAACGTTTTAGCAACGATTTTTGAAACTTAATGAGTTTCTATTAAGACACACGGTCTCGCTCGTTTGTTTCACTGTTAAGTCTATCCGGCTAGTTTGGTCTGCAGCTGAACACTTTCAGTGGAGAAAATTATTATACGGGATTGAGATCTATTTGATTAAAGGTAGTTTTTTGAGTAATGATGACATATTTTTTTAATAGACGACCACCAAAGTTAAATGGTTTTCACCGACAGTACCATAGCTACCGTTTGTTGTATAGAAAAACGGTATTTCACAATTGCGAGCTTTAAGGTTTTATCTACAATAAACACAACATCGCTCCAGTAATTCGCGAAGAGATAGGCAGAGGTATGTAGAATATGGGAGTATTCTTTCACCAGTTACACCAGTTACATTGGTGTCCCACTAATTAACAGGTGGTAAGCTGAATTACATACGAGTATACCGGGTATGAAACCAGACTTCGAGCCAAACTCCAATAGTACACGACTCGGGATTTGAACTCAGGACCTCTCGACCAGCAGTCGTGCCAGTAAAAATTCGATAAACGAGGCAGTCAATTTATCTATTATTTTCGATTTAATATTGTATGTGTTATTGTGATGATATCACGTCAGATACCGAGGCCATCGAGGGCCAAATATCCCTATCCTTACAGACCTGGCCTGCGTTTTCTATATTCTGTACTCTCCATACGTACTCAGGTGGGATATATATTATTTATAGATCAATATTTTCACATTCTGGATGCAAGTGATTAAATTCAATTAACTGTGCAAGTCCAAACGTATTAGCGCCTGTATTTTTGCAGCTTCGTTTAGTAATACGATGCAATGCAGTAAATGCAAATCGTATTATGTCTACGTAATAACGTATTATGTTGACGTAATAGTACACCCACACATACACACATATTAATTTACGACCCTCCAAGCTCCAAGTCTCTAGGGTTATTGCCCTAGTCAAGTTATTTATTTTATTCAATATTTATTGCCGACATAGAACTGAGTTGCAAAGAGCGGACTTAATGCCTAAATGCATTCTCTGCCAGCCACCATCGAGATAATGATTCAGTAAATAAGTAAATAAAAATAAATAAATAAATAACGAGGCAATTATTAGTACTATAAAATAATAATAAATCTCCATATTATCTACCGTTTATTTAATACTATAGAACGTTATGAACGATAACGCGCAGGTCAATGACATTTACGCCATTTATTGTATGGCGACGATTACATAAGCGTTAAACTGTTTTCTATATAAAACATAATATCACGCCTCTATTTCCTCGAAGGTGCGGGCAAACGAATGTAGTATAGAAGTACTACCCTCATAATACAGTTTTACCGGTTTACCAGTTTTACCAGTAATATTAGGTATGTGTCCTATGGAATAGGGGGTGAAGATATTGCCACCTACCACGCATGTATTTACATTCCGTGCTACTGTTAATACTACTACAACTTAAATAACACACATATTTAATAAACTAACTATACTCGTAAAACTTCCATACAGTAACAGTATTGGAACGAAAGTCTGGGAAACTAGCGATATTTAAAAAGCATCGTATTTTGGCCATTCACCGTGGTACCATTACCTACTACCTACTATTAAAGGTGGTTTGAAGTTATATTAAGGAGTTGTGCTAAAAAATCGTATTAAATAGAGAATACACGTAAAAACATTTCAAACTACATTTGAAATAAAATAAAAACGAATACCTATAAAAGAAGATACGGAACAAATGTAGGTATACAGCTGGTATCTTCAACGTCGTGTTGTTCATTTCATTATCAATCCAAGCAGATCTCGTGTGGCTTGATATAGCTTAGCACAAACCGCACGAGATTTACTTAGAAACACAATGAGATATGTTTCTTTTTTTATAACAGTTCGAATACTTTCGCGCCATTATTCAGATATTTTTTCATTCTTCTGAACTTGTACTTTATGTCGCGACGCGGTGGACTGACTGTCGTTGGTCGTTGACAATGTTGCGTTCAGTGTTGCTAGTGCGGGTTACAACATTTTCCCGGTTTAAATTATTGTTTTAGTATAATTATTTTTATTCTTGGGTGTTATTGTTCTCACGAAACTTTGACAAATCAATTTTGTAAAAAATAAATATATTTCTTTTTCGAAGTTTAATAAGGAACTTAAGAACGATAATTGCATTGGAAATAAAAACAATAACCAAATTTCAAATTTGGTTACTACAGCTAAATTCTCGGGATGCCGTTAAAATATTGGATGAAAAATGTTATATGTATAATTTTTATACGTTTTTTTTTATTTAGCAATAGGCTTATTTGACTTCTATTTCACTTGATAAAAAATGAGATTTAATACATTCTACAATACAGTGATATAGTAATATTAAATTATTATGAGTGATTTACTAGAGATCTGATCGAACGAAGAGTACTAAAAAACAATAGGCGAAATCGTATGAAATAACAAATTAACTTATTTTTTATGTGAATATAACTAAATTTAGGTAATAAATAATACATGTAATAGATAAGTTTTAATATAGCTCCTTTTTAAGCTTAACTTTTTTAAATTTCCACTTAAACGAATTTCGGTAAGAACAACATGTGTCCATCCTAGCAACACTGTTACATAGTTTCAATGCGTAACGAAATAAAAAATAATAAGACAGTTGCTGTGCAGCGAGTGTTAAATGTATAAGGAAACTTTTCCACAAACTTATTTCTTAATTATTTATGTTACCTGAAATAAATACTACAGTGGAGCGATGACAAGCAGACAATATGGTAGACAGATTTTTCTCATCTGTTGTTGTTTTATAACATACTAATATAATGATAGCACTAATTTGTTAACTAATCTAACATAATCTTAACATCACGCTTGTAATCGCCGAAGAGGAGTACACTCTTACATATCGATAGTTATGTTTACGTTCTACTATGAAACAAATGGTGAGCGTACTGTAGCACACCGGGCACAAATCTACATTTCGAACAACTACCTACTAGAAATTTAAAATAGAAATTCTAGTTTGATAAATCCAATAGTACCCGACCCGGGATTTGAACCCAGGACTTCTTTATCGGCGGCCGCGCTCGCAAGCACTCGACAAATGAGGCAGTATATACACATTATGTAACTATACATATAAAGAGCCAGTGCTACATCCATTTAGGGTGTTTACATTTAACTCCGGAATTGTTTTATAATTTACAGGTCAGTAAATTTTCAACACTCGTTACCCTAATCATGTAAGAGCTTAGCAAACGACGATAAACTATTCTTCAAACAGTTGTAACTAACATTTAAGTTTTAATACAATAAGATAGAATTGTGGTATATTTGGGTTTTTTAGTTGTTTGAGCAACGAAGTAGGTAGCACAATTAAGTTCTGGGCGACAAGTCGGAAGTACAATAGTGTTAATGACTACAACATAGAATATGATATTAAACTAATACATAATCAGAATCGCTGATTTTTACTCACCAATTAAATCATGCGTATTGTATTTAATGGACAATTATGATTAGCGTAAAAGTATGCGCACATATTGACTAAAAATTATTATAAATTTGAAATAGTAAATCTCAGTAAGGTAAAAAGTATGAAAACATCAATGAACCCAGCTGGCTCTACCCAAGCTAAGGGAAGATCGTGATAAAAACCGGGTTAGGATATGAGGCCACTTCGAACAGGTTCTTACAGGTATTCCGATAGACATATTATTAATAATATGCGAGGGTATTCTACATACTAGAAAGTTAGCGTTGTCTAGTTCGTATAGAATCACGAAGTAACGGCAAAGGTTAGGGAAAGTATGGGTTTGAGCAATTGACTTAAAGGCCATATATAATATGAAGTAGTACCTTAAGTTAACTGTATGAAATTATACAAATACTTAAATAAATTGCATTTCGACTGCAACGCGACATTTCACATATTGTTTGAAGTACACAGTTACAAGGAAATAATGTTTGTGAGCACGTTCTATCATACAAGCATGTACATGGTGACGTTTGATCAACGTTCTGCTAATAAACATTTGACCACCAAAGCGGTGATAGCTTAGTAGTGTGAAATTTAGCCTGTCAATCCCGAGGTTCGGGTTCAAATCCTGATGGCCACCTTTTTATAAAAAAAATGCGTTTTAGTTTTAATATCATTTGCTGTGACAGTGAAGGACAACGCCGTGAGGACACCTGTACACTGAAGTTAATAAAAAAACCTTAGAGGCGTGTGAAGTTCGCCAACCCGCCCTTGGCCTGCGTGGCAGACTATGGCCTTAACCCTCTCATTCTGAAAGTAGACTCATGTTGCAACTGTGGAACGATAAAAAGGGTCGGAAAAAAAGGGTAGGCAGAGAATACTTTGATAATGATCTAGATAGATAACCCATTAGCATTAAACCACGAATATGATTTTAAGTTACTTAAATTATTCTTTCCGTTTTATAAACGATATAGTATTATCCTGATGTAACATTTATTAGATATCCCAAAACGCATTGTTAAAAATAGAAAATATCCCTATTGTTTAAAATCGCTAAATAAATTTTTGGAGGTTATCATTATAATTGATTACCACGACCAATAAATAGCATACGTATACAAAGGGAAAATATAATACTTTATGCAAACCACAATCTAGAATTTCAACAGGTTTTGTACTTAGACCTTGGAAAACCTGTTAGTTTAAGTGCTTTCAAATGACCCGAGGTCACGTATGATAATTGGCAACGACAGTCACATCCACTTCCCATTTCCGTAGTTGGAGAGATATTGAATTGTTAGTAATGAATAGAAATGTTGATAAACGTAGGAAAGTTGAACATTTTCTTGAAATGAAGATAGAACATTATCTTGAAATAAAGAT
>DWDU01001166.1:0-15420 GCA_018245575.1 Jemadia suekentonmiller
GTCAGTACACGCACGCGCACACACACACGCGCACACACACACGCACACGCGCGCAGTTTGACACTCGAACATAGTTTTATGGTATACTGAAAGAAAATCCTCAGATGATTACTGAATAAACTGTTACACACTAATGGAGGTTACTGGTGTGCCTTATTTGTAATTCTAGTGGACTTTTGATCACTGCGTTGCTACAAATGGTCACCGAGTGATGTCTACGTGAAAGCTACAGTGTCCACTAATCCAATGTGCATACGAGTCGCCGTCTCGATGTAATTAATGAAGTGAGTTCACAGGTAATACGTCGCTTCCAGATCCTCGCGAACAACATGCTCACACGGATCCAGCTCACCACGGACGACGACGGGCTGTCGGAGGCCACCGCCGATGCCACCTCCGGCCACGACGTGGAAGACGACGACTGGGTGAGACGATTTGATCCAGGAAAATCATATTTAGCTGAACACTCTTACATTTTAAATATTACGCTGTCAAAATTGAGAACAGCATCGAAATTAAATTAGTGGGTTTTGTATCAGAACTTTAAGAAAACAGTCGCATATTAAAACGTTCGTAACGCTTAGGTAACCAACATACATAATCCTTTCCAATGTGCTTCATTGTGCGCAGGGCGCGGGGGGAGGGGCGCGCGCGCGCCTGCTGTTCCCGCAGCTGTCTATGCTGGACGTGTCGTGCAACCTGCTGCGCGCCGTGCCGCCCGCGCTGCACCTGCTGGCGCACCTGGCCGTGCTCAACCTCAGCGGCAACAAGGACATCGTGGAGCTGCCGCCGCAGATGGGCCTGCTGACGCGCCTGTGGAACCTGAACACGGCGGGCTGCGCGCTGGCCGAGCCGCTGCGCTCCGTGGTGCGCGGCGGCCGGCGCAGCGCCGACGTGGTGGGCTACTTGCGCTCCGTGCTGCAGGAGGCGCGCCCCTACACGCGCATGAAGCTCATGCTGGTCGGCCTGCAGGTACGCCGCGCGCAGCCCTGACGGCTCCCTCGGAGAACGAGCCAGGTCACTACTGTTGCCAGTGCACACGTAGCGGGAGTAAGCGTGTTTGTGTGCTTTCAGGGTATCGGCAAGACGAGCCTGCTGGAGTGTCTGCGGCAGGAGTCCGCCATCCAGCACCGCAGGAAGCCCACCGATGTAAGTCCTTGCTCATCATAATCGAACGAGCAAGGAGTCCAGCTGCGGCATGGTACCAGGGGGGCGGGTGGTGAAAACAATGTCGCATCTTTGAATCACGTGTATCTGTTATATTAGAAATATATCTGACAATATTCCTAGCGGACAGCTGCTGTCTGTCTAACTTCGTTGATACTGGTAAGTAGTCCAGTCGGTAATTAGTCCTCCGATCTAGAAGCCCCGAGTGTGCTGTCTTGATGTCGGTCCAGTGCGTCTTGCCATTCATCGGAAGTGTCGCTAGCCCACTTCCAGCTCGTCAGTCCATCGCCCCGAGGCCGCCCCTAGGCCTGCGCTCGCGGCCACAAGTGTAACTATTAATCGTACCGACCGATCCCCAGTGTCCCCAAACGACTTGTTGTAGCCCCATTGGATTGATCTCTGTAGTAACTTTAGTTTTGCTGACGTCATGTATGATTTGTTTGTCATTTGTCTTATGCATCGACGGTAGGCCTCCGCGCCGTCTCGTCCCATTCACACGTGCATATTGTCACGCCTGGTTACCACATGGGTGGGTAGATATTTAGAATTTCCACCTGCTACGATGCTGGCAGATTTCTTTCGCCTAGCTAGTAGATAGCTAATAATACTTCTTTGTCAGCACTGGGCTAAGCGCATGGGCAACAAGTCGTCGCGGCGGCCCGTGTCGACAGTGGGCGTGGACATCGGCACGTGGGTGTACGAGAAGCCGCGTTCCACGCGCGGGCCCATCACCTTCCGCACCTGGGACTTCGGCGGCCAGCAGGAGTGAGCGCACCCGCACGCACACGCAAACACACACACACGCACGCACACACAGACAGACAGACACACACACACAAAATCGTTTCGCCCTTGTTGTTAAGTATACATCTTCGAGCCTTTTATCGTTCGTTGGATCGGTGGGCGATGGTGTTATTGTCCTGAAGCTGCGAGCGGCCGGACACAGCCGTGTGCGCGTGTCCGCAGGTACTACGCCACGCACCAGTACTTCCTGTCGCGGCGCTCGCTGTACCTGGTGCTGTGGCGCCTCACGGACGGCCGCCGCGGGCTGGCCGCCGCGCTCGACTGGCTGCGGTGCGCGCCCCTTCATTGCTCTCTTTCCCCAACTCTTTCTAACACTTTACCCTTTTCCTCTAATCATTTTTTTCCGATAATCTCTCAAGGCTTCCCGCTTCATCATAATACCCTTCTTATATCTCTAGCCCCTCCCTCGCTCTTCACCTCCTTGGTCCTCTACCTCACATCCTTATTTCCTTTTCTCCTGCATCGACCTCCCCATCCCTCCTTTCTTCTCTTGTTCTCATTCGTTATCAGTCTTTACCTTAATTTTTCACACTTTCGAAAACTATACTCAAATTTATTAAAATTATCTTATAGTTAACATGGACTTTTCGTTCATGAAACCATATATTAATTTCCAAGGAATAAAACTAATCATTACACTCGGCACGCGTGACAGGTCTATCCAGGCCCGCGCGCCAGGCTCGCCCGTCATCATGGTGGCCACACACTACGACCAGGTCAACAGTGTGAGTATGTCGACCGCGGGCCGTGCGCGCCCAGGCCAGGCCAGGCCTGCCCGCCGGCAGCGCGCGCTCACGTGGCGTGGCTCCCGCAGGCGGCGCTGCCGGAGAGCGAGAGCCCCACGGCGCTGCAGCGGCTCGTGCGCGGCGCCGTCATGGCGGCGCCCGACGCCGACAAGCTGGGCCTGCCGCGCGTGCTCGACTCCATCGAGGTCAGCTGTCGCTCTCTAGTTACTTCATATCACTCACTGTGGCTGGTTCTTAGTTACTCCGTCCGCAGGTGTCGTGCAGCACGCGCCACAACATCCGGCTGCTGGCCGACATCATATACTCCGTGGCCTTCAGCGTCAAGCCGCCGGGTACTCGTGTTTACGTACTTATTAGCCTCTACGCTATCACTAGCAGTCCGCCTCTCACTGCGAGGCCCGGGCTCGTGAGCACCCCTACATTCAGGTAGGCCGTCGCCTGGCGACCGACTCTGCCTTCTGGCCGGGGTGGTGACTAGACATTGGTGGGCGCCGCGGAGAAAATATTTCTATGATCATTAAATAAATTGTGTCCACGAGCATGTATTTACAATATCAGGTATGTAATGTGTCTGTCCGGTTACCGTGACACAGAGGTGTTTGCGCAGGCAGCAAGGAGCCTCTGCTGGAGCAGCGCGTGCCGGCCACGTACCTCGCGCTGGAGGAGTGCGTGGTGAGCCTGGCCGCCGAGCTCAAGGAGCCCGTGCTGCGCCACGACGAGTACAAGCGGCTGGTGAGCTGTCACTCACCTGCTCCACACCACAGTCTGCACAGCGACACACATACACACGTACACGATCACTATTGGGGCGCGTGCACACGTTCCAGGTGACGCAGTACATGCAGCAGAAGAACCTGCGCATGTTCCGGGACGCCACAGAGCTGCAGCAGGCCACCATGTTCCTGCACGAGAACGGTTGGTACCGTCTCGGCTGGGTTTGATATCATCCCTCCATCCTTTTAGAAGTCTTCTATTGGACGTCGTTGAACGTCGTCGATACCGGTGGTGCTCTTTGACTACCGCGTAAGGATCCTTTCAAATAGACCGGCTTGTAGTCGCATTTAAAATATAAGAAACTAACAGTAAAACTGAACATTGTATTGTAAATTTTTATTTTACCGTGTCGTGGCGTGCAGGCGTGCTGCTGCACTACGACGACGCGACGCTGAAGGAGCTGTACTTCCTGCGGCCGCAGTGGCTGTGCGACCTGCTGGCGCACGTCGTCACCGTGCGCGAGATCAACCCCTTCGCCACCAACGGTGCGTGCCCCCGGCGGGCCCGGCGCACCCCCACCCCCCGGCGGCGCACTGACGCGACCGTGTGCGCAGGCATCATGCGCACGGAGGACCTGGCGCACGTCTTCAAGGCGTCACCGGCGCTGGGCCACGGCGACGAGGCGCGCTGGGCCGGCGTGGCACTGCTCACCAAGTTCGAGCTGGCGCTGTGCTGGGACGCACGCGTGCTGCTGGTGCCGCCGCTGCTGCCGGCAACCGAGCCGGCCGAGCCGCAACTGACGCTGCGGCCGCGCGCGCGCCGCGTGCTGTTCGGCGCCGCCGACGCCGCGCACTACGTGAGTCCGCGCCGCACGCTCGCGCCGCACGCTCGCGCCGCACGCCCGCGCCGCACGCCCGCGCCGCACGCCCGCGCTTTCATACTTGTATAACGATTGCAACGGTTAATTTGTATATGTTTAGTCAATTTCTAAAACTTTAGGAATGTCAGTCACTTCTGACGCTTATAATAAATTATTCGTAGGTTCGCTTTCTATCCGAATACTCTACAATACTACACAACTTTTACAATACTATACAATACTATAGAACTTTTACATTATATCAGTAAAATTCTGTAAGATTAATGTTAGACTATCTCCAAACGCAAACCCTTAATATTATAAAAAAACTTAGGTTTAATTTTAATAATAATGGTTACTATTTGCAGTTAGTATGTACGACAGACAACTGCCTGGCTGTATGGAGTTTGCTTTCGCTCACCATAAAATGGTTGGTGCAAATAAAACCGACGTGGCTCGCCGCGGATCCGTTCTCTAACAAAATGGCGGTTTTAACTGAGAGCAATGATGGTAAATGTTTCTATCATTATTTATCTTTTATTTTATTTAAAATGTAATATCTGCTAGTGGAAAGATCTTGTGCCTTTGGGACGACTTGAAACATTAAGAACAGAAATGTTTTATAAAATTATGTGATCTTTGAAACCGGATTCGGTGTCTTAACAAAATATCTATTATTACTCACGTCAATATTTATAAAAAAAAGATTGTAAACGTTGTTTAATATTATTAAATATTGGAATTGTAGACAGACTGAAATGTAAATAGTGAAATGAAGTGTAGTAAAGTAACTAATTTATTTAATTCAAGCTCCTTTTTCCCAGTATTCGTATTTAGACCTCAAAGCTCACAACCATTGATGACAAAGAAGAGCATAGTGGACCCTCGGGCGGGCGTGTTCACGCAGTGCGTGTTCGGCGCGCCCGCGCACGACCGCGTGCGCCTCTACCTCGTGCGCAACGACTCGGTCAGTACAACCATCTCACTACAAAATCTATGCACTTTTTATCGGTCGGCACTTCGGGGATCGATTCGAATCCAAATGAAAATAATTCAGTCCTTTATTTTATTCAATAATTTACAATCTGCAGAACAGTATTGTATATATCAAGAATTATAATATATCAAGGGCATACTTTATTTGCCTGCAACATTGTCGTGGACCTTATTTCTTTATACTTAAGCGTTTATGCCAAGAAAAAATGTTACTGTATCTACTACTTTTATTTATAAATTAACGGGTATATAATTTTGGGCTGTGTACCTACTAATAAATGTCTATTATGTTATCACAGAATTTATAAATCGCATGAGTATTACAAAGTTATTCCACCACTTCGATAATAAATCGTTAAATTCCATGTAACGTCAATTGTGATCTTATAAGACGATAACTATATGGTAACATAGCGTATCGTTCACAAAAATATTTTGATATAATCACACGGGCTATAACCCGTTAGTATGTGATTAATCACATCATCATCAGCCTGTAACGCAGGTGTCTAAAGCGCTCGTATTTATATAAAGCCTAGAGTACAATCGTTAACGTGATTCAGGGAACTTATAGCGCCATCTAGAATTAAAATAGTTAAACTACTCAAATGTATTATCAGTACTCAAAATTGAACGCCATACATAAAAAGCAGTTTTAGTATAAAATATTAAAGTAAAATCACTACTTATTAAAAATTTGGAAAATACGATTAATTATTACGTAACCCTTTATTTATACATAAGGATATGATAGTCCCATATACAGTATTATAATTTGTGTTCCAGTGACTCCGCTCTAGTGCACCTTTCTACCAGCTAATTTACTTCATGGTTACTAGGTGGCGTCACTAGTTCCCTGAATCACGCTAACGATTGTACTCTAGCGTTTTTATAAGTAGGAACGGTAAAGAAAATTCAGGTACAGGCTGATGATGATATGATTAATGTCTCAATGTAGCGTTTAATCAATATATTTTTGTGGACGATATTCTATGTTTCATAGGTATCGACTTTATATTACATTGTTGAAACTCAATGTTGACTAACGACAAGTTCTTGCAAGCATAATTACTAGTTGGTACTTGTGCGTTATACATATAGTAATTAAGAGGTTCGGGGTTCGATTTTGCTTACATATTTTCTTAATAAAACGTAGTCCGGATTTGTGTTCAATCTATGACAATATGCACACCTCCTATTCCTTACCAACTCTGTTTACCTCTCCGGGTAAAAATAGATTGATGTTAATGTTACAATATGTATAATGTACAATGAAATTTTTAGGAAATCTACAGCCTGGAGCCCGAGCTGGCGGCGGCGCGCGGCCCGGGGGCGGCGCCGCGCCCGGACCTGCCGGCGTCCCGCTTCAGCGCCCTGCTGGCGGAGCGCCGGCCGACCGACGCGCGGCCCGCGGCGCCGCGCCGCCGGCTCCGGGCCGAAGCGCACGGGAATACTGCAGTTTCTCAGGTAGCTGTCTCCTTATTAGTAGAATAGTCGTACTTTTTACTACTTAACCAACGAGGCAATCGTGTCAGTTATCGCAGGCATTCATTGTGTCTCGTATCAAGTAATGATGCAGTACAAAGTTGCTGCATATTGCAGTGTTACGAAATTAAAGTCCTAAAGATTCTACTATCGATACAAATTGTAATACCGGTTTGAATCTGTTCCGCTTGTTTACTAATTAACGTCGTCCAGATGATCCGCTTCGTCCCGGTGGCCACAATTCATATCAGATGGCCCACTTTACACAATCTGCGGAAGATTCTATCTGCTAAGGTTATCTCTAACTATCTCATTAAAGGCCCTAGTCGTTGACAAAGTAGATGATGTAGTTTCAGGTAGATCTATAGTGATCCGTTGATAGTGATTAAATCATAATTATTACTTTATAATATTTAACTTTACCATTACGATCCCGTACGGGGTGGGCAGGGTGCGCAGAGTGTAAATAAAGTGCACCGTAGGATAAATAAATAAAATTTAATAAAATGTCACAGTTGTTGTCCGGAGCGCCTCACATGCTGCCGCCGGTGGGGCTGCTGTGCTCGGCGGTGCTCGAACAGCTGTCTGGCTCCGAGCGGCCGGAAGACGCGGAAGAAGAAGACCACGGTGTGGAGGTGGAGGCCGCGAGCAGCGACGAGGGCGGGGCCGCGCTCTGGGCGCCGAGCTACGGCGACGTCAAGGAGAAGAGATTAAAGAAAATATTGAAAGCACCGTTCCTGGACCTGCACGTAACGGAGGCTTTGTTCGGATTGTGAATATGATTAAATATTCTTTATATTACATTTGTTTCTTTTAATTTATGTTTAATATATAAATTAAGGAGTATCATTGACATTTAATATACAATAAAGTTATCGTTTGCTACTGTCGTTCAATTTTTTTTTTACATTTGTATAAATTATGCATGCATTGAAATATTAATTACAGTGTAATCAAAGGCGGAAGTTATTCCAAACGAAACCCCCGGCACATCTAACAACGAATGTTTCCGTGTGTTTATATTCACACTAAACCTACATTCAGCTACATGGCTAAAAAGCCCAAGACATATAGGTCATATTCATTATGATCGATTATATTTTATCCCCCAGTGTATGTTTTCAGTAAAAGCACAGACATATGTATATACGAGTTTGATTACATGTAGACAGTTATTATACATACTAAATATTTATATTATTATACTGTAGGGGAAAGTGGGGTAATTCGAAACTTCCAACGTTCTAAAATAATAGAAAAAAGTTAAAACACAATCAAATTTGTTAATATACCTATCTATACATTAATCCTACTTAACAAAATTATTTTAAATGATCCTTTTAATAAACTTTTTAACAAATATAAAAAATATTGTCATTCCTATTTACCAGACACCCTATGGGGTAATTGAGAACACGTTGAGGGGGAAATGGAAAAGATATGGGGTAATTCAGTAGGACATAACTAAATGTCTATTATTTAACTATAAGTTTTTTGGCGTAAATCGTCTCTAGACTCGCCGGCGGTATAGTTTTCATGGTCCTGGGTATGACTAGCAATTGGTGCACAAGATCCATGGTTCTATGTTTGGTTCATAATTTGCACTGCAGAATATACAATAATATTCTTTTTCGTTGTCATTTTCTTCTAAAGCCTTTCGGACTCTTATGAAATTTTTCTTCCATAAATTTAACCTATTTTTAATAGCAACATTTTCTTTTTTAATTTTACTTTCGATTTGTTTTTTTTTTTTGCTTTCCCTCTAATTTCAATTTTATATTTGTAGGAGTGCTTCATCAACTTTACGAATGGTTCTTATATTGTCGCTTTGATGAAGTTGTTTTACAAATGACAGGTACATTTACTATTTCAGCAAACTTTGGTGGCAATTTTGCCCAATGTGAGCTTTTTACACCTGACTACTTATACTAGACGCTGAAGACTGAATTTCTTTTCGCAGTGAAGGTTTCTTTTCATATTTTCAATGCATCTAAATCAATATTTAAGGTTATATGATTTTAAAATGGAGGTAACTAATATGCTTCTATTAGTTACTGGTCACCCTCCTATTTACCCGGCTGAGACCGTTCCTAATTACCCGCAGTATATGTTCTGAATCAAAATCGCCATTACTCGCAGATATTATATTACTGAACTTAAAACATGAGGATACCACATACCGATAGTACAGAGACAAGGGAGTAACAGAAAAAAACGACTTTAATCTTAAATAGGCGATGGCTACAACGAGTATTACACGAGGCAAAAATTACAACAAAAGTACGAAATTTATTATCAGGCTTACCGTGATAGCGTACAATCGGCTTTTTACTCGCAACTTGGCGGTCGCACTGAGTGGCGCTTGATGCGTCTGTTAAACCTGTACAGCTCAAATATCCGCCGTTTTCAATTACCACTTTTTCCCCTAGTTATTTATAAAGTAAAATTAGTAGTTGACTGCCTCGTTGGTCGAGAGGTTGCAAGCATGACTGCTGAAGGTAAGATACTGGATCGGGCACTATACTGGATTTTTCTATAGAATAGAATTCATAGAATTTCTAGTAGGGACTCGGACTCATGATTTCTACCAGGTGCATAGTAAAAGGCCATTAGTTATTCCACAGTGGAACGCAAACGTAACTGGTGAAATGTGAAAGTTGCCTCTTGGGGGATCACAGGTGTGATGTTACATTATAAGAGTACCTACTTATCAAATGATGTCAACATTTACTCAGAATTATATGATATTTATTCAGCACTGTTGAAATACTTTATGTTAAATACATACTTTTAGTAAGAAATTAGAGTCGAACGCAATGGAACTTTTAAATCAGTCTGAAGTTGAAGCAATAGTAAAAAAATGCGGTTACATGCAAATTAATAATTTGAAATGGAGATGCGATGATTATTCCAACGAATTGATTGGATATCTCGGGGAGCACCTCAGGTTAGTTGTAGACATGAAAACAAACGGTGTCACTGTAGAATTACAATTATTTTTAAAGTGTTTGCCGAGGTTTGACCAGTGGAAAGCGACGTACATAAAAGAGACAAATTTTTTTCGAAAAGAACACGCCATGCTGAGTGGTCTCTTCCAGAACTTCCAGGATAATCAAGGTATTAATTACATTTACAAGTTTCCATTTCAATTTCATTCTTTCTTTACATTAAAACCATGTTTCGCGATCCCCAACCCCAGCCCAGCGTAGGGTAATATAACGTAACATCACGCCAGTAATCCCCGAAGAGGTAGGCAGAGGAATGTAGAACACTTCCACGTTTCATCAGTTAGATTTACGTTCCACTATGGCATAGGTGGTGTAGTGAGACTATTGCCACACACCAAGCACATATCCAGACCCCGAGCCACTACTAGAAAATCTAAATTAGAGAAATTTAGGAGTAGGAGTTACGGGCATAACCCAGGGGAGGCTTATGTTTAGCAGTATAACTGCAATAGTCTGATGATGATGATAATAATGATAGTGTATGAATAAAAAACCGTATATCCTATGTATTTTTGAACACTGTTTTTTCAAACTATGATTTTAGGAGAAAGAAAATGGCGACCGAAACTTTTGCACATAAAAGAGGAGTTATTCGTTTTCGAAGATGTAACTGAACTGGGCTACGAAATGCCCAATCACATGCACACCTTACGTGACGAGGAGCTGAAAGCTGCTGTTGAGACATTAGCGAGGTTCCACGCACAGTCATTCATACACGAAGAAACTAAGACGCGGGAACTCAACAGGCCCTACAGCATATGGGAAGAGTACGGCGAATATCTAACAGAACCAAGTAATGGACAATCGTGGCGAGACACCGGCGAAAGGGCCGCCATAGATTTTCTAAAAAAATATTCTTCATATAAATGTATGCCTGGTTTTTGTAGAACCGTAGACACCATAATGCCCGCGCTATTTGACAGCGCGCTGAAACTGATGCAGCCGAGTAGTAGATACAGGAACGTCGTCGTGCATCGTGATACCTGGACTAACAATATATTTTTGAAAAAACTTAACAGCGGAAAGTGTCATGCACTCATAGTTGATTTTCAGACCGTTCTCTATTGCTCTCCTATGCTTGATCTATCCTCTCTTTTATTTTTCAATACCACAAAGAATTTTAGAAGCACTGAAACTGACCACATTATAGATTTATATTATACAGTTTTAGAACAAGAATTAAAACTTAACAGCTTAGATGTACATAGAATAATCGAGAAGGATAATCTTAAAACGGCATATGAGGAAAGTATAATTTTCGGTATCACACAGGCGGCTCTGATTGTCCCCATCATATCGATGAATGGTGAAAAAAGAAAGGAAATATTCGAAAACAAAGAAAATGCTATAAAAGTTAACTGCATTTCCCGTAGTAAGGAATTTTTAGACACGGCCAGTGTTGATGAAAACTATCGCGACAGAATCATTGAATTGTTGGATGACATTGTCGAAAGATTTATTTGTCCCTTGGTTATTTGATGGGGATATTTGTAATAGCTTAGTGATAATTACGTATATCTTCGTATCTACCGTTGTGTTGTGAACTGGGTGTTTTACAATGCAAACTTAGCAAGACTTGAACAAATATACGTTTTATTATGTACAATGCGCCGTAATATTATCAATTTAATTAATTATCTTACACCACGTGTACACAGCTATTATTGTCTTTATATTAATACTCGTATTTTTTGACAAATAACATATAATTTTGCATCTGTCACATTCCACTATTATACACCGGTTAATAAGAAGAATTAATATTAATAAATCAGTAAACAACGTAACACCACGCCTATAATCTCCGAAGAGGTAGGCAGAGGAATGTAGAACATTGCCACGTTTCATCTGTTACTTCCCATTATGGAATAGGTGGTGAGCTTATTGCCATGCACCGGGCACATACGTATATATAATTTTAAGAAAAAATTACAATTCAATAAACGGCAACATTTTTGAAAATGTTTGTATTTCTTTTTTAATATAAAATTAACTCCCTGTCAAATAACCTACCTAATCTTAAGATCATCTCTTATTAGAGACTATTGATACTGTAAAGATTTATACTGAAAATGTATGGATGGACACGGATGTTGGATGGATCTCGGAAATGGATATACATGAAAGATAGCATTAATTTTAAATAATATATAGTCGACAAAAAACGGCGAGGAATATTCTGTATCAACAATTTTATATTAAGACACTTCAAGACTTCGACACCGTTAAACCGTTTTAACTGAGTCGAGGTCTAGACGCGTAGACTACATCTGCTTTTTATTTAAAAAAATATCTGTTTAAACCTTATAAATGAAAACAATAAAATGTAACCCATATTGCGAATTCAATTCAAGGAACAATAATAATCCTACATGTTTAACAATCCATATCGGTATCTCTTTTTAACATATATAGTATATTTAGTTATATTAAACGAACAATAAATAATTATAAACAGTAATTATGGTATCAACGAACAGCTACTTACGCGCCTTTATTTAATATGATTTATGGACGTTTGTCAAACAAGTTATCTAAGACCTAATACAAAACAAACAGAATTAAATCGCGAGTTGTTATCATATTGCGGTGGCAGTAGCAGCAAAACGGTCATATTTTTATTGAATTTTAATTTGTAATAACATTAAATGAACACTGTTAATAATAAGACCTTTATAACAGAAGAGAATGTAAAGAACATTATAAAAAATATCGGTTTTGAAAATGAAGATATCAATATTCAAACATATTTACTGTATAAAGCAAGCGACAAAATGTTGGGATTCTTAGCGGACTACTGGAAATTAAAAGTGGTTTTGTCGTCTGATGCGAATGAAAAAAAAGCATTATGCTTTTTCATTAAAGCCGTGTCCCAAAATGCCTCTAAAGCCGATATGGTAAAAGAAATGAAATTATTCGACAAAGAAGCTAATTTTTACAGTAAAATTAAGAGAAAAATCGAACTAACAGGTAATAAGCTTTCGTTTATTTAATACTCATTTTTAAAAGCTAATTTAATCTACTTTTTTAAGCGACTCGATAAATACCAGGATGTAAAAATTAAGACATACTCACTACATAACAAAACTTAACACGATCCAAACCGGAATTCCTAAACCAGTATTTAAAATACTTTCGTTTCTTTTAGGATTAAAACCATGGAGTCCAAAATTAGTGTTGACACTCGATGACGCGATCGTTTTCGAAGACTTAAATGCCTTGGGTTATAAATCGGAAAATAAATTCAAAACATTTGACGATGCTCATACAAGAGAAGCATTGCACGTGCTAGCCAGATTCCACGCGTCTTCAATAATTTACGAACAGCGGCAACGCGACGTTCGTCAACAACCATACAGTATAAATGATGAATTCGAAGATTATTTAGACAAGGGAGGCTACGATTCGAGTGTCTGGTTTATACAGTGCATGAAAGGGGCATTGGCAGTAATTAAAAACTTTTCCAAATATAAGGATGACATAAAAATAATGAACGTTGTCGAGAGTAATTGGGAAAAGATTTGGTATTCTGCGTTAGATTTAAGTGATGCTTTGTCAGAAAATTGTAACGTTTTGTGTCATCGTGATCTGTGGAACAATAACATAATGTTTCATTACGAGCGGAACGGAGACGTGTCGGGGCCAGACGATTGTGTGATGGTTGATTTTCAGGCAGTGCGATGTCAACCTCCCGCTGGTGATGTTATGCTCTTGCTGTATTGTAATTTGGAACCGGAATTTCGTGAAACCAACATGCATCGATTTCTGTGTCACTATCATAAAAAACTTGAATTAATTCTGGAAAGATATGAAATAAACATTAATGATATCCTAACGTTAAATAATTTTCTCCAATCAGCTGAAAAGCAAAGATTATGGGCGCTTGTCGTGAGTGCCTGTATCATCCCTCAAATATGGCTAGACGACGATATAATCACAGCCACTTTCTGTGACAACAAATTATTTAACGATATTCTTTGTGAAGACAAAGCATCGTTTATTAATAAAATGATGGAGACTAGTGAACGATATAAAAGTAAAGTTATGCATGTATGTGAAGAAATAGTTGATAGATATTGCTTAAATATTAAAGTTGAACTCTGAGACACTTTACTGGATGGTCTTAAAAAGCATATGAGCTTGATTTACGATAATATACGAAATTAAAGTATTAAAAGATATGATAGAGTATATATAAAATATACAGATTTCATACAGGTATATGTATTTTTCAACAAAGATAATTTTTACGGCATAATTAAAATTTTTCGTGTGCAACTCGTAAATATTTAATGTTCTGCTGCGATAACATATACATATCTAAATGTGATTTAGTTTATATTTTTTGCTGATTATAGTTTCCAATTAACTTGTTGTCTGGCAAGCGGCGTCTACCATAGTTTCGGTACCAGCGATCGCTGCTTCGTTGACTGTAGATGTCACAAAAAGGTCGAACGAGAAGTATGTAGAGCAGTTCAACGATGCTGAGCAGGCTCGCGCCCAGGAACAGCCCTCCTGTGCCTCCGGTTGACACTGTTGAGCAAATCGTAATATCATTTTCCATGGTGCAACGCTCACTTTCTTTCTTTATTTAGAGTCGATGCCTCCAGTATCGCGCTCTTAGGAAAACATTCGGGAACATTAAAGAAACTCAGAACAGATTTGACAAGACGTTCATGAACTCTTACCTACTAAATCAAGGATACCCCGAACTACATTTCTTCTATATCTCTCATTGGGCAACGTAGCCAATTTGATTAGCACGACACCATAGCTCTGATTGAGAAACTCCTGGAAATCTTTGACTATAGATATCTCCGCTTCGGTACACGATGGTAGACAATCGCAGAACAATCCAGGCCGCGGTGACCACGGCGCTTTGAGAATCTGTAAAGTGTTCGACTTGTCGGTTTGACATCAAACCAACTAAAGAAAATAGTTGATATTTTTTCATAACAGTACTTACAGACCAATTACTAATATGTTTGCTGAGACATGTAATCCCGCTGATGTTACACCTTATATGTTCCGGAACATTCGGCATGAAGAAATTAGTGCAGTTACACAGTCGCAGCTGCGCATCCTTCCGGCACTGCACCGTGCAGGCGGTGTAAGAGTAGTGGCGGTGTACGTCCGAGAAGTTCTCGTCGGAGTAGCGACATTTGCGCTTGAATGGACTGATAAAACGAGCGCCGGCGTCGTTCTCGATGTTTCGTATTGTGATGTAACGCCTAAAGACACGACTAGTGATTATGTGATCAACGTGACCCCGTTCATAGCTTAACTCTCAGGTACCAGTAAATATAAGGAATATATATGCGATAAACACATAGTTGAAATTTTTGAAACCACACATTCATTTGTACGTTCACTAATAAATTTTTCATCTTTTATTAACTCAGTCGAACATTATAGGGCATTCAACGTTGTATTTAAATCTATCAAATGTTTCGATTTTAATGTTTAAAAATCTTTAAATTATCAGGTGATCTTTTGAATAAATATTATTGAATAAAGCCAGAATTTAAGTTTTCATATAGATTTAAAATTTCAAAGGGAAAGTAAATATGTTAAATTAAATTTTATATTTAACCGGTAATTTGACTGGCCCGTTGGTGCAATAGTTAGTGAACCTGACTGT
>DWDU01001167.1:0-15415 GCA_018245575.1 Jemadia suekentonmiller
GTAATCCCCGAAGAGGTAGGCAGAAGAGTGTACACTCCCACGTTTCACCATTTATGTATTTGTGATATTAATTAAAATGTAGTTATAACTTTAACATGCATTCTAAATTTTAAATTGCTGGTTTTACAACTCAATGTGATTTGTACAACTGGCTAAACATAACATTTAACTCAATCATGAAAACCGATAAATGTTGTTGTCACGAGGACGTACTACTGAGATCCAAACGTGTATTTACTCTGGAACGCATTATTCCTAAGATCAAACGGATTCCGAACTGGTTAGTTGGATCTAGTTCACAAATGTTCTCATTGTAGTTAATTCAATGTTCTCACGACCTATGATAGTAACAAGAGGTGCTCTTTTTTCGACCCTTTCATCATTCCACTGTTGGGCACGGATTACCTCACCTGTAAAGTTAATTCCACCTGTAAGGTGTAACGTCACCTGTAAGGTTAGTTCACCACGCTGAGCGTGAGCATGTTAGCAGACTTTACATGGTTTACAAATACATATTTTTTTTAAGCTTCGAGGTGTACAGATTTTTTTTTACGATATTTTCCTTCATCGTTCAAACAAAGACTTCAGTCTTTAGAAACTCGCCTGCGCGTGGCAAAGTGCCTTAATATGAATGCGAATTTAACAGATCGACATTCAACTGCGCGCCAGCGTTTTAGCCGTCGTTGCCATGGCGACGGCTAGAGGGTAAGCTCCCCATGATGTCTAGTTCAGGGACACTTATTATCGTTATCATAATAAATTGGTCTGGAATGCGTGCTATAACTTCCAGTGGGATCGCAATAAAATTGTAATGTGAAATTCTTTTATGATAAAATTGGATTTATGTCATATTTCCTATTGATAGATGAGTACCATTTGTGTGAAAATGAAATGTATTTACCGTTTAAAATGTACGATTTGTTTGAATAAAATTTTAATCTTTTTGAATGTATACTACAGTGACAAGATATGATCGTTGTTTTGTTTTTTGTGGAGGACAAACGTACTAAATCATTCAAAATGCTATTCGAATTTAACTGTTTGAGTACCCATAAAAACAAAAGATTCGATAAAACAAATCAACAAATAAGCGTGACCAAAGTAAGACTAAAAAAACACAGGCTATTTGCCAAAAATGTATACAATTGTCTGTTATCGCAATATATATTAAATTAGGCCTATATAAAATGAACGTGACATACATCATCAAAAATATTTAACAGTGATTGATTTAGTCACTCCAAAAGCTTTACTGAACTTTGTCGTATGAGAGTAACACAAGCCAAGCTAAAACACGTAGTCACAATAACCTTCTATAAACATGGTGTGAAACCCCAATTTATTACCCGGCGACTGATGATGATATATCGACGTCGGCTGCTATGTTGATCGTCACTTACCCTACCCTTATCACAGAGCATGTAATTTCGGATTCATTGCCCTCGGGTGCTCTCGCCTTGAGTATTGGGGACTTTTATTAAAAGGAAAAATATGTTGCGCGCGTGAATTTCATTATGTTGACATATTATAAAAGGAAACATTTTATTTTATTTACAGGTACTAAATGGTAATGAGAGGATGAGCCATGGAATCACGAAGCGCGCCGCCGAGCCCCGACGAGTCAGGGGAGGCGGTGTTCAACTCGCGCTGCGGAAGATATCCGCACGCTCCGCATCTGCAGAGAGCATTTGCGAGTTGTCGCGAAACTGGCCGACCACGGCCCCATCACCGTCACGCTACGTCCGAACCAGCCCGGCCGGACGACCGAGTACTGATTACTGCCGAGGTCCACGACTACCCATCATCCGAGTCCGGCATCGCTGCCGATTGTCCACATCCTCACACCAGCAATGCCGACGACAGTCCTTGCTACGACCGGTCAGATTACGAAGGGAATTCTACTTTCAGCCTTAGGCACACGAATTTTCATACGGTTGATTGTAAGCACCGTCCAGAAGATTTCAACAGAAGCCACACACCGGATTACACACATGACCACGGGTCTGACTGCGAGCGTCCACATACACGCTCGCAAACTGCTCGCAGACCGCATCGCAAACACAGGAGAGAAGAAGATGATGGCGCGCAATCACTGGATGAACGCTGTGCTCGAGACCTAGATGAAATATTACCTGCACGACTTGCCGCCATAAACTTATCAAGAGAACCACCACCACAAAGTTGGAACAGGAGTAATATCGCCGCTACCATGGAGCGGTTCGAACCAGTAGACTATTCATACGCCTATTATGATCATCACTTATCGATGCCTTCATCGTCAAGAAAGGCACATCGTCTAAGAGGACGTGGTGGAATACCGCGAGATCGTACTGCACGACATAATTACGTAACGAGATACGGCACGGAAGAAAATATTTATGAAGAAATAACTGACGGGTCCAGAACATGCCCAAAACATCGTTACGGACCACGACAGTCTCTTGTTTCTCTTGACAGAAGTGTAGTAGAGGAAGAAGTGCGCAGAGTTGAATCTAGGCATAAACGGATCTTAGGAGAATTGAATCTTAGCGTCGAAGCAATGTTAATGCCAGAATGTGAATCTCCAGATTCAGAAAGAGCTGAAGATAGAGATAACATAGAAGAACTTTTAAGAGTTGGACCAACTGATGAACTACTGTCCCCTGCTAGCTGCAATCCTCCAGATTTAGACAGTGGATTTAGCGGAAGTAGCAGTGGAGCTAGTTATGTAGGCAGTCTACGTCGAAAACCTGCGGGATCTGTTCCTCATTTGCCTGCTGTCGCATATGGGACCCGGGGAGCCGGTGTTCGAATTTTGGGAGCAGAAGAATGCAGTCTACGTTGCCCTAGAGAAATACCGTCACCACGAAGTTCCAGTTGCGGCGATGCTAAGACTACTGGATTTTGGAATAAAAAAGCATGGAAAAAGATATCTGGTTTTTCGAGTTCGAATAGTATCAATAAAGCTGGTCTTACTGGTAAGTTTTATAACATTATTGTTTAGTAGATTTAAAATGTAGGTATTACATATTTATAAGACGAAGTAATGCATGACAAAACTAACAATAATAACTCATGTGATGGATAACTACCTAGTCGGAAAACATTCTGAATTTAGCTCTAAAGCATAAAATTACATCTCAAAACGTTCATCTCATGTACACGGTAAACAAAATAAATTAATCCAACAATCAAACTCGTAATATCACAGTAAAAAGTTCCATTCTCACGTAAAAACACAAATGAATCCGAGCAGTGTCAAGTCATGGAATTCCCGCGAGTAACATTTTATTTTCACCTGCTTTCGTTCGCCCATGGGCGTATTTCAGATGGACGCGCTAGCTGTTTGTTGTTTTCTTTTATTTGTTTTGTTAACGGTACCGCGTTTTGCATTGCAGGTCTGCTCGTTAGGTACACTTTCCGACGTAAGTCCGGCTCGCAGGCCTCTCAGGGCAAGCGACGTGTCGAGCCCGTCAAATGCGATGCGTGCCTTTCGCAACGATGTTAGCCGAACCACATGGTAAGGGTCCCACTAAATAGTAATTCAACAAGCCCGCTATATTAGCGTGTTAGTGCAGAATAACTACATATAATATGGCTTTATTTTGGCTTTAAATTATTCTAGAAACGAAATTAGGTTAATTCTCCTGTTTTTTTACGTTTTATTTTTGTCACTTTTCGCGCGTCCATTGTTATTGTTCTTACCTCACGGAGGACTTCTTAGAACACTTTTTAATTTATTATTTTATTTGTTAAAAAGTAGCGAATGTCCTTATCGTTACTCCACACACACATTCACAATGTGGTATCAATATTTACAGCTACAAAGCTAAAATGCTCAGAGACTACGAAACGAGTAGCGTTGTGGCCGGGTCAGAAACGATTAACAAAGTCGATACAAAGTTCTCTCATTAAGGTATCGCAGATATTACTTCTGGCAACTTCGACCTAAGATAAGTATTGTTCCGCAAGTATCGAGACAATAGCATACTCTTCCACTTAATTAAGCCTCGTCGATACCATTCTACTATGAGAGAGTGAAAACTTCCCGATTAGTCTACCAAGACGTACATACATACATCACGATATATGTCTTCAATCTATATGTCGATATGTGTCTTGATCACCGCAGTTCAACAGTTAACTTCGATATTAATTTGAGGAGATTGTTAATAGTCTAATGTCTTGGTTACAGATGAAGGCTGTAGGCAAAGCAGAGCTAAATCCAGAACAGCAACGATACCGTACAGGTTAATAATATTTGGAATATTTGTTTTTTGATTTAGTGCATTATTTGTGTTATCCAATTTTACAATTTAGCGTAACTAACAATTTTTACTCAAACACCAATGAAAATGGAATTTTCGGTGTAAATGATTTTAATGTCGACCGTTGCTTTGTTACAGCTACTCCAACGGAAAGTTGGTGGTGCCGTTGGATTCCCTAGCGCAGAGTTAAGGGGCTCAAAATTTCATTCTCGGGCTCCAATTCTTCTGAAGTACTGATCAGTTCTGCAACAGAGAACAATTGAATAGGAATTTCGATATCAGGATTAGGGTATCGCGTAAAACTATTGTTGTATTATTTATAGAATTGTTTTTCAAACGTATAGTAATAATTAAATTTTGTACACGAAAACAATTTGTCAACAGATAGTTAAACTGCTTAAACGTTAGTAATATTCTGACAGACGCGTAGACACGTTGCTACTTGATCCGAATCAAAGGTGACCGTAAATTCTACTTGGCATATATTTCGTAACTACGGCATTTATTTTGCATATCCTATTTGCTTTGCCGCCTGCGAAGCTAATGCGTTTTACTGTAAATGTGATGATATATTTGTAAAGATCCCGCGAAACTATGCAGAGAATAATTTTATTAACAACATTCCATTAGACCTTCCAACAATGGGTACTAGACAGGTGTCCGACACACCTCTCAGTGCGTCTCAAAGACAAACTGGCTTAGGCTTGGCTATCATGTAAAAAGCAGTGTAAATAGAATGAATTTATTATTAATAAATAGGCGTTTGAGGAGAGTATACGTTGATGTGAAAGTAAAGCCTAATGAATATTTTGTATTGTTATAACAACAGTTTCATAGAAACATAATACCTACATTGTTGTTACTTATCAACTTTTAGTAGATATTAGGTACAAAAAGGCTGACACAACTCTGATTTTGTACGAGGCGATGTGGCCTAATAGCAAAAGTTAGACATTCGTGTGTGAACACTTCTTGACTTTTCAATATGTTAATGCTGTGAAACTAACAGCTGTATCGACCTAAATCGGTGCTTGATCACCTCCTCGTATTCTTGTAAACGTGTTACTAAGCCAAAAAAAAACATTATTTTAATGCACATAAAAGTAAATCCATGGTCCAACCTACTAATTTATTACAATACAACTCTGTATTAAAACTGTGTTTATAAATGCTTAGATTAAACAAAAAGTAGGAAGATACGGTACGACCTTACATTGCGTGAATAAGAAATGTTCCAGGCTCGATTGAAGTTCAAACATATCGAACGTCAGTCACCTTAAGACAGAGATAGATGTATGCCCTTCAATGGTCGTTGGAGCGTTGGAGCTACAAAAGCGATGGCAACAAATTAATAGCATTAATTTTCTAATTATTATCGTACGGTGTGTATGAGTAAATTTGAAGACGTTTTTATACGCATTGTATATGTATAAGTCGTGTTAAATGTATGTGTGAATACGCGAGGTACACATACATATAGACAGGAACGGTCGAACTCACCGGCACCTGTTCGTAGTTTCTCGCGCAAATCGTAACATACTTCCCTTCTTTGGGTTTAATTTAAGAATAAGACGCGTTATTCCTTTCCGTAAGGTTATTGTTAACACATATGTGTATTTGTTAGCGTGTATTGTACATTATGTAAATAGAAATAAATATGGTGCACTTTTACGTTATTAAAACTATGTACATAATAACTAGAGTATTGAACAAATTGCATTTGGCATTACACGACATTTTTCTACGCAATAAGTTAAGAACGCGAGCGACAATTTTTATGTATCTATAACTATAAAAAATAGGCAAACATTTTGTATTGCTTACTATATTTTTCTTCGTACATTCCATTTGTCTGCTGTCCTCTAGCTAGAGCTAGCTTCGTACCGGAATGATAAACGGCTCAAATAAAATTACATGGAAATAAAAAAAATAATGGAACTGTCTTATATACATATATTGACTAAATATATAACATAATAGAGAACATATTTCTTATGTATCACAAATGTCATATACGATAATATTACGAGCATGAACATTTCTTTAATATTATTATACTATAAATATTTCCTAACTCATTTGTTATGAACAGCTTTGTTTGAGGATTTGATCGATATGAACCAACGTATTAGTTGCTTTGGTACAATGATTATATGGACGGGGAACATGACGAATGGCGCAATATCGAGCGAGCGCGCTGCAAGCTATGGTCCTTGGGGATTTCACTGGGTATGACCGGTACTAGTAATATGGATTTCGTGTGCAAAGTTTAACAGTATTTGCTACTCTTGCATTTTAATTATGAAAGGAAACCCTTTAGTTGTAGTGTAACATATATACATGTTTATATCAAATACATTTCTATTTTAGTTAAACACATACATTTTGAAAGCATACATCCCGTATCCCGTTATTATAGAGGCATTTGAGTCTTTATCTTTTTCATGCTAAGAATCCGCCATATGAAACTCCACTACATCGGTACCCGTTTGTAGTGTACGCATGTTAAAATAAGTAGAGGCCAGCATAGAAACTTTAAGGCGTGAACCATACATACACATACGTACTACATACACATACATACTACATACACATACATACTACATACACTTACATTTTACATACACATACATTCTACATACACATACATTCGCAAGCGGGCGGCGCGCAACGCGTGCAAAAATATACGGACTATCGGTTTTATGTCATACTCCGTGCTCGCTTATTGCACACGGGTCATGACTCGCTGGCGGGGTCAAGTTTTATGTTCTCGTGCGTTTCTGACTTCCCTCACTGATCTATTGACACAGATTGCAAGTGAGTAGAGAATTTCTAGAGAATATATACATCTCAGTAGGCATATTATTTTTAATTAATTCGTTATCTATATGTACATAAATGATTAAATGAAATTATACAACCCCATTATTACTGACATCAGACATGTATAGTTAACGACATCGAGCTAGTAAAAGCAGAGTTAACAGCTCTTTTTAATTACCTACCATCCTTCATATACAATTTTATCTGTGCCGCCTACTGACAGTAGCGCAAGCGGCGACAAGCTTTGCTTCTGTTAACCCCAATCCACTTACCCAGCGTGGGGAATATGGGCATAACCCGTCAGGAAAGGCAACCTATTGCAATCCACCAGTAGATTGCAATAGGTTGCTAATTATATACAATACTTTTCGTAAAAACTACATGGAAAATTGACTTATACCTCTGTCAAAGGATATTTTAATCGTATCTGAGGTAAAAAGTCTCTTGTATCTTAAAAGCTAAAAAACTAAACGTTATGTCTTAACGTAACTTAAGCTTATGAGTTGAGTAACTGCGTAAACCATTTTCAGATTAATCGTTTAAAAGCTAGCACGAACCATTAACAATTAATGGCACAATATCATCGAGAGCCAGGCAAATGGAATGTTAATTAAATGGAAACTCCGTAAACAAATCATAAATTTAATTATTAATTTCGCAAGCCAGTTAAATACCAATGTACCACGCAAATAACTTATGTAATTAGTTCATTTATAAACACACATATATATTCTAAAAACATATATCTTTCCGTTGTCGCTTGTCGTAAGCTTTTTTGATGTTGTTTATGTAAGTGTCAAAAGCTTAATTGATGGCATTTTTATGCATTTAATATTAATAGCAGCGAGAGGCGAGTTAAGTGTTTGGTAAATATTTACTAAATAACGTTATATAGTCCTCATCACCAATATTTCTATGTCATTATTGAACATGGGCCTCCAGAAATAATGTGAACGGTTAAGGCCATAGTATAAATAGTATCGATGATAAATTTGATATTTATTGTTTCCTATACGTTTGGTTCTCATAGTTATTCTTTATTTATTGTATCAATGTATGCCACGTACACGACCTGCACTCTACAATAACGTCCTATAATTGCACGTGCTGTATGCACGGTTGTTACAATGTTAAAATTATGCTTGCTAAAATTTTGATTGTAAATTTGCTTGCTAAAAAACTGATCAAATATATATGAAATGTGTATTTTAACATGACATACATATCCTGTATATAATCAACTCTTTAATATTATATGAAATGTTAAATATATTATTAGTGTTTTTATGTAAAGTTATTAAAATGTGATAAATATAACATTTTAATTTTGCTTTGAAAAGTGCGATAATGTAGTAAGTTAGTAAGCTGAATGAAATATGTATTGATGGAGTAGAGATCCTTGTGGCGCGATATCTTAAGGTCTTCTCCAGTAACTATTAGGACGTAATATATTAAATGGCATAAAATGAATTTCGATATATTAACTATTTTCAAACAAGTTTAAATACCTATTTTTTTAATATACATTGAAAATATAAATTACAATATGTATGTGTGTATTAATTATTTGTGATTTTGTTCAACATTTTAATGTCGTTATAATTTAATACCTATGTTAAATATTTACCACTCACTTAACTCGCTGCTGTATTGTCATATAATGTAAATATATAAACTAATTGTTTCAATCAGTCAGTGGAGTTTCGTTTTATATATACGTATCGTTTGACTCGACTGATTATGATCTAAAATAATCAATGTTACACGAAAATTTCTTTGTCTGTAATTTAGTGGTCGTGTTCAAGTCAAAAGAGATTTTTATTAAATAAAGTTGAAAAATTTTAATTTGTGTGCTTCATTTTTTAAAAAGACCTAACCTAACCTTATCTTTATTCTTCTCTAACTTCGTATTTATTAATAGTATTAATGTTTACATTATCGGTCTCTTTTCTCTTGCGAAGAACTTAGTGGTTGTTACAGTCTAACACTGGTTAAATCTACACAATATTTTCAGGCTAAAATATCAATCTGTAAGCTTGTTATGGAAAGAATAAAATATAAAATACTACTTTATTGTGCAAAGAGATGTATTTGTGCCTCCTTGCGTTGTCGTAAGCGTAGAAATCGTAGCGTCGTAGCGTGAAAATCTGATGATAATTATTAACACAATATAACTCACGTATGTCCCAGAAGTGGCAGGCACAGAAGTGTTATACACTCTTAAGATTTATCAGTAAATTCAACATACGTAATAATGAAATGATTTTGCACAATATATTGCTCTATTATTCCCAAAATATTAGTCGCCAGTCATCGCGTTATTTATTTCCTTCGAATTAAAACAGCGAACATTTAATAATTACATTTTATAAAGCGTTTTGCTTCTATTTGCACAATTTAAAAATTTCAAATATAATTCCCAAATGTCTTCGCCAACATTAATTGTCGCTGAAATACAGTCGGCAAATTAGATAATTGCTTTTACGAAGCTCATAAAAGTTGCCGACCTAATTTGATGGTTTCCGCTAAGTACCCCCAGCAATTGTCGAGCTCGCTTCAACTAAATGTAGACGGAAAATTATTTAATGTTGTAGTGTTTATCATAATAATGTAAACATAAAATATTTTTTATTTTTCATTGTTGTTTTGTACTGGCCTGGCCCTTTTAGTGGTCCTGACAGCTGAGTCGGGGGTTGTGGGTTCGATTCCCATATAAGACAAGGTGTTACATGTTTGAGTGGAAAATAAATATATATATGTAGTTAATTGCATTTTGCATGCATCACATAACTCTCCGGAAGTATATCTGAGACGGAGGCTCATAACTCTAAAACTATAAAACGTAAACGTTTTATAGTCTAAAACTATAAGACTCACAAAATTTGGACGATAACTTCCTTATAAAGCGTCCATGTTAACTCACAATGGTTTTTACTAAAGTTGTCCTCAAGGGAATGAAATATGGGAAGCAAATTGAGAAAATGGAGTAACTTGTAGGACACAGGTAAGGTAAAGTAATATAGACATTATGGTTTTATTTCTCTACTCTTCTCCTACTCCAGTTCTACCGATCACTAATTGATCAAATGCAGAGGTCAACAAATAGCGGCTTCCAGCACTTATATCATTACCTATCGTTATATGATAATATGATAACGCCACGTCCCTTACGAAGTAGGCAGAGGGCACCGATTGGCAAATATCTCTGTCCTTACTGACCTAACGTACATCTTCTACAGTCTTTCTATACACAAGTGCCGCCTTCAGAAAATGATTTTGTGAACGGTATTGCTAATATTGAAGAGCTACTACAAAAATGTACAAGTATCACGCATGTTCAAAATTGTAAACAACATGTAACATGTGAGTTAAAATTCAAAACAATGTTCCATTTATTTCGCAGTCATTTATCCGTACTGGGATTCCCCGTGCTGTAATTTAGACTACGATTAATGACAAATAGTAGGAAAATAATACCAAAGACTCCTAAGTCATATAAGAGTTGAACTTACATTAATAAGATACAAATTATGTACTGGAATAAAGACCGTAGAAAGCACCATTTTTAAGCCAAAGACGAATTTAGCTGGGAAAATATTGTTGGCTTACATAAACTGGCCTAAGGGAGCACTATATGATTAGGCTCTTGCGGAC
Source organism: Jemadia suekentonmiller (assembly GCA_018245575.1). Classification (NCBI taxonomy): domain Eukaryota; kingdom Metazoa; phylum Arthropoda; class Insecta; order Lepidoptera; family Hesperiidae; genus Jemadia; species Jemadia suekentonmiller. Next base: position 10,725 of record DWDU01001167.1, read on the forward strand.
GAGGTGAATAAGTAAATTAGGTAAATTACCTTAGCGGGCTCACAAAAGTCGGGACCTAATTTACGCTCCCCCTGAATGTCTATCCAGCTGTGGAGCTTATTTTTAACCCAACAAACTGCACCGTATTTTCACCATACGAGAAACGCTTTCATCTCACTAAACAAAATAAACGACCCAAAATTTACCACAATGCTTTTGAATGGGTATAAAATTTCTCTCCCTCTGAGGGGTCTCAGAAAGCGTCCTTTGTACATCCGAATGGGTTAATTGTTTAATTGCCAATAAAAATAAAAAAACGCGCTTCACAAAGGCATTCGATGGATGTAGAGATCTACAGCTGGCGGTTGAATTCGACAATATTTGCAGGCTTGTGGTAATAATTTGAGTAACACGCTACGTTACTTGCTTAAGACACGAAAAAGACTTTTGCGTTTCTCATTTTTTGCTACAAATTTCTTTTTGAGGCTTTAACATGAAGAAGGTAACTAATTCCAGTAAAATAATTCTTTCATGTTTATATATTTATTCAATGAAGAAAATAAACCCGTGTTTTTCTAAAAAAGCTTCATTTACATTTGATTACTTTCAAAATGACCTGAGTTAATTATTAGCCAATTATACAGATTTCAAGAACGCAGATTCATATATTGTTTATTAGCATGTACTAGCATTTTTGTGCAAAAAAAAACGTCTTTGTGCATATTCTAAAAAGGAAAATTTTTAAAACACATTTGGTTTTTTTTTTGTTGGGTGCCCTAACAGGGGTAGTTCAACGGTAATTTATAATGAACTCAATCCTAGCGACTACATGATTTTTCAAAAGCGTAACTACTTTTATATTATCAATTAGCAAATAAATTATTAATCAATTTATATGGGAACAAAATTGAAAAACAAGTTGACTTAAGAAAAAAGTGCAATAAAACTTTGGTACGATAAAGATCCACCGCATCAGTATAAAGTTGAAACTCAACTCAAAATGACAACCTTTTCCTTGTACGACCCTCTCTTCAGACTGAAAAACAACGTAGCAAGTATGTACTGTTGATAGGGAAAAAACAGGCGATCTACTTTGCAGACAATGACTCAACGACGCTACTGAAGACAAACAAAGACATTCAACAAAATGTTCCAACATTATAAATCGTACTAGAGCTCATACAAGATTTAGTGCATGGGGACACAACATAACATAAAATTAAGTTAGAAACGAAATCTTGCCGCGTACATAAAAAAAAAAAAAATCGTTCACAACGCTTATTTCAATTCATGTGCCACTTTTATTTATCCGATACAAACATATGCTACTCACAAAGCGAATTACTAAAAGCGGTATCAGCTTTGATCATTTATTCATTCCCAGCCGAACGGTGACGTCAAATTAATATCAATATAGAGCATTGATTGTAGCATTCGATGCAGATAAAGGGCACGATTCTCAAAATCGCACTGTAACAAAAGGACGTAAACTCGGGTAATGTATTGCCGCTCAAAATAATATCATACATATCATATACGCATTATATACAATACGAGTCAAATTCTATTTATTGCACACAGCACAGGGTCATAATCATATTTGAATATATATTTCGCATATTTTTGTCATTTTCAACTGTGTTTAGGACTCACCAATAAGGCCTAAAATCTGTTATAACCTACTACACGGAATATACTTGGAGGTTCATTATTATAGTCGTTCGTATTCTTCATCATTTGATTTTGTGCAATAAACTGACAGAAAGAGGATAACATGATAATCGTTATTTTGGCAAACATTATAAAGAAGAGTGGTAACAAAAATCCACCTTTCGTTATGCCAGCTATAGTAGGTGCCCAATCAGATAAGAAATCTTTCAGATACGTTGGAACGTCCCTGCAAGTCATCCTCATCATCCTGAGTGGTCTGTCAGTGGTGACTAAACTTGTGTTACCGAGATACAAACCTTATTTCAAGTAGAACCTCTAGTAGAAAGAAGTACCAGTATGGAAATAGCTTTATTATATAAAAAGGAGGTAGAATTGAAATGTTTTGGGCTTTAAATATCTCAAATTGGAATGACGAAACTTAATTAATAATTGGATGTTTTAATAGAAAGAAGAAAAAATAAAGAATACGTTTATTTCGTCTATGCAACAAACAAATACTAAACTACAAGCAATTACAACAATACTTTAAAGCAAACGACATTAATAAGTTAATTAATTGTACGTTTAAAATAATAACATATAGTAATGCGACAAAAAATATAGTATCGTAAGAATATAATGGCTCATGTGACCATTTTAATTTTTAGCATCTCTAGCATATGATCTGCTGTTTTTTTAAGTAGTAAATACATAGTAAGATTAAACATTTAAGGTTAATTTAATTTAAGTAATTCTAGCGTGGACATGTTTACGAAACCAGCCATTAATTTATAAAAGTAACACAGAGCTAATAACACGTAATGAAAATTACTCTTTTTAACTGTTTCATTTAAATTATCTCAAAAATAAATACCCATCCAATACAAGAATATACGTTTCTAATATCCACAGAATTACCAAATCTACAAGTTGTATACGCGTACTTATTTCTTCACCGATAAGTATACAAGTATCAAGAACATAATCCGATGTGAATAGTAAATACATTGTCATACATTACAAATTCATATTCAAGTCGAGTAATGCCGGTGGATACAAGCAACCGTGTCCACGAAACTTTGTTGCCGCTTTGAATTATATGCTAATTTCAGATTTGTATACGGAAGTCATTTAAACAATATATTTCTAAATGCGCACATAATTTGTATACGCTTTGTCAATGTAATCATAAGACAATGTATTGCAGTGGGATTTAAAAGAATGCTTTCTTCAGAGTTATTTTGCTGGATTATAAAGTTAATGAAGAAATGTAATTTACGGGGCCGTTAGTTGGAACGTGGCGTAAGTCGAGGGTGCAGGTTTGATCCCTAACCATTTTTTTTTATGTTATAAGCACTAGTGTTTCGAGTTGGTCGAGTTGTTGCAAACAGAATTGCTGCTTGACAGGTTCTGGGTTCCAATGCCCAGGCGGGTGCTATTGAATTTTTATAATTACAATTTCGTGCTAAACTTCCTAATAGTGGCTCATAGTCTATATTTGTACCTCGTGTAAGCAATAAGTTCACCACCTATTCCATGGTGACATGTAAACGTAAATGGTGAAACCTGGCAGTGTAGCACACTCCTCTAGATACCGCTTCGGGGGTTACAGGCGTAATGTTACGTATTAATAAAATAAAAGCGAAAATAAAATTTAGCCGAAATAACTACTACGTTTTTATTAAAATGTTGAAATGTTGAAAATGTTTTTATAAAGTTTAATAATAAGGTTATGAGTGAGTAAATATTGCCTTTTTCGGATTTCAAAGATTTTATTATATTTATATGCTTCCAACAACAATTCAGACTGATATTGGAACAGACAAAGCAATATACCTGTGTAATGCTTTATACCGAAATCTAGCTATATCGATTATTACTATTATATCATCACGCTAAGCCCCTTACGGTGTGGCAGTATCAGAATACACCGCATGCCAAATATCTATCCTAACAGACGTAAAGTACCTACTTTTTCAACAGTCATCACCCTCCTCACGCACGCACTTCAATTTCGAACACCTCTGACTCCCCTCGGCCAGGATCTGACCTACTTAAAGAAGGTACGTGAGTCTTGGTCGTGTTCGGTACCTGCCAAGATTTGTTAGACTATGTGTGTTGTTGAATTGTGTTGTTGTTGTTGTGTGTTGTTGTTGCCCACCTAGGTACAGATAAATTCCGTGACCGCTTACGGGAAGTAGCGTAGATGGTGCGAGATGCCGTGCTGCATCCCCAAGCTGCATGCTCAGCGTAAGGTAAAAATAACAGGCGAGGCCCAAGTACAGCAGTGGACAGGCTAACGATAACTATAATTCACAAGTAACATAAAATATTTAATGGATTTATAATTGAAAATGAAAGGACCACTAAAAACTAACTTTAAATTAGGTATTTGATAATTGAATTAACATAAATACGATTAGTATAAAGCATATTAGTACAATTATTATCTTCATCAAACCTTTTATCGCGTCACGTTTAAATACTATGTCCTCTCAGAATCAGAAGCGTTAAGGCCATAGTCTGCCACGCTGACAAGTGCAAGTATAATATATATTTGTAACCGTTACAACAAAACGTTTATATTTTCCGACCAGGTATCGTGACAATGTCTTATAAGCCAAGAGCAGAAACATAAAGATGTCGTCGTCAGAGATAATGTTTAATAAACATGCAACGTCTGGCATTAGCATAAGCTCGGGCTTGTCCGAAATCGCGGAAGAAAAATATTAGTACGGGTTGAAAGTATAATTTAACATAAAAATAATTGGTTTATCAGTTAAATGAATAACAAATTTTATTACATTATTATTAACTGTTGTATCCTCGAACGTGTATTCATATCTCTCTTAATACAGGCACGCCGCTTTTGGAGACTTCCAGTACCTATCAACCCCTACCTAAGAGCATCCGGTGTATTTGGTCAACACAGCAATCTTCGTCTGTGTCACTATGCGTCCATTAACATTCGCATTGTATATTCGTTTTATTTATTTATTTATTATAGTCATGCCAACAGGGCGAACACTATCACAGCATATTTGAGAAATATACATATATAA
>DWDU01001168.1:0-15414 GCA_018245575.1 Jemadia suekentonmiller
TGGCGTATAATAGTATAATTTTTAATAATATAATTCTTATCGATCTGACTGTATGAGCGATAAGACGTCGAATAAAAAGTCAAATTAGCTTTTTCTGGAAAATACCTTGTAATATCATGCCTGAAATCCTCGAAGAGGTAGGCAGAGAAGTCTAGTGTAAACCCACGTTTCACTAGTTACGTATACGTCCCACTATGGAACAGGCGGTAAGCGTATTGCCATACACATGTTAAAATCCGTACTCCGTGCCCCTAATAAGAATTTGAAGTTATAAAAACCCAATAATACCCGACCCGGGAACCGTAACCAGGACCTTTTGATAAGGAGTCGCGCTTGTAATCACACGAGCAACAAGACTATAAAATAAATACTCGTATCTTGTGATTTATTAGGAGCATTTTTATGCTGACATAAGGAACATACATATACCAATTGTGTTTTATAAGATTTTATTTGACAATGAATGAGATCATTGTAAGTAATACTTTCGTGTAGGGACGTTTTAACATATGTTCATTACTTTGATAAACACCGTGCGTTCTTGTTAGCCCGTAAAGGAATAATATTCTACATGAACCATTCAATGAAAATATATCACTGATATTTAAAATGATTCAAATCAAATCGATTATGTCACTGTTCCTAGAAGTAATACGTCAGGATTATTGCAAAAGTAACCTACTATAATACATATAGCTCACTGGTATGAAATGTTTTGTATCTGCTTTGGTCTTATACCCAATATTTTTCGCTAGCCTTTTGTAAATGAAGCCTAACACTAGTTGCTTGTTAGATAGTTTGTAGGGCATACGGTAATAAATAATGACTTCGTGTACACGATTATGATATTTCAATTACGTATCAATATTACTTTGTGCGGCATAGTCCCATTGTTTATATCATGTTGAGTATTGTATGGTGTCTGGTGTTTTTTAGTATAATTGTTGTAATGGTACAATTGCAGCAAATGTTGAAATTAAGTTCCATGATAATTATTTATTATATAATTTGTACAGTTATTAAGACGATGCCTCCAGCAAATTGAAATTGTGTTTATATTTTGTGGTTTCGAACAATTATTTCTTCCACTTACTTTTAACTTTAATGTCTTCATTTCTAAAAGAACATGTTGAATTTTATGACAATCAATAATAAAATTTAAATGGTTATTATTACAACATTTCTCCTTTTTAAAGAAGATTTCTATCTACTCTTGAGCAAATGTGTGTTTGAATGTATCAAATGCACGTCATTCAGTTGCTCCATTATTATTTTTTCTTGGTAAACAATATTTGTAATGAATGTGATGTATTTATCAAGAACTCTGTTCGGTAATTTTCATGTCAAAACCATTAATGATTTATTTTTTGTGAGTAGGATCGTACCCTACAAATGAATTCAAGCTCCACGGAATACTATTCATAAATAAACCCTTAAAAACTAAACAATTTTGCAAAATTGTAATAGAATTATTTAAAACGTAACATCACGCCTGTAATCCCCTAAGAGGTAGGCAGAGGAATGTAGTACATTCCCACGTTTAGAATTATTTATTTTTACCAAAATGACATCGTATGTAACAATTTGTATCACTTGGTAAATCATGCTTAAAACAAAGAAACAAACGCTTCATAGTTGGTTTTATAATAATTGCTTTAATCGATATCAATTAGTAACTACACGTATATGACCCTTTAAGCCTACGAGGTCTTAACATTGCAACACTGTGGGAGCTCATCTCATCAAGAAATCCGTAGGCCGCGATATCTTCAGTCGTCATGTCAATGATGCCGTTGCCACAACTGCAGCTTATAGTACCCCCGCCAATCGTAGGGACAGCTGATTTAAAACTAGCTGTTCCCAAAAATGGTAATGTACCTCTAACGCCTACAGGACCTGCGAAAGCTGTTTCAGCCGTTACATATATACCAAACGGCATAATCGGAGAAGAACTGTATGAAGTAAATGTACCGCCTTTGGAAGCAGCTAAGCAAGCAGGCTCTAATTTTAAATTGGTTGTGAAATGAGAAGGTAAAGATGCAATCGACGTATAATGTGGTATCACGGCTGGTTCTTTAAAAGACGTCAAAGATGGACAAGGAGAAATATCGTGAGCTTGATCGTAATTTAAGCCATCGTAACCATTTGGTTGGCATTGACATAAATGAATCTGAAAAGTTCGAAAAAAATTGTATATAGTTAAATACATGTATGTGGCCATATCATATACAGAATAAATTTAAAATGTAAGTCATGTTGGACCGAAAGCCCTCAATGGTTAAATATATTATAACATTCTCAAAAGTTACCTGAATTGTTAGTGCTTGCGCACAAATGAATAAAACGTATTCAACAAGCATATTTCCTTGTATATTGGTTTACTTATAACATAAGAATCCCTGAAGTTGCTTTATATACTAAAATGTTCCTTTATCACTACATGTGTAAAAAAGAAACGTGTAGGTATGTAAAGAAATATTTTTAGCAGAAAATTTACGAAATTTTCGCCGGTGCGTGACATTTCAGTGTACATTTAAAGTGTATTGCGATATATTTAAGGAATTAGCAGTTAGCAATTAAATGTTCACGTTGTTATGTTTATTTAAAATATGTTATCAATGCAAAAAATGTATAATGAGGAGTTCCTTATCGTTATCCATTACGTGTTGTACTTTCTTTTAAGGATCAATTAATGCTCATCCTACGTTTGTTGAACTAGGTCCTTAGTACTTCTTGATTCATTTACTATTTATCTAAATTAAACATCATGTTTACCTTAACCTTCATTCTGTCAGACTTGAATTTCAATCTTCAAAATGCGATTAGTCATTACGACTACAACTGTAAATTTAGTTTCCTTTAAAATTAAAGTAAACTTAGTATCACCAAACAGGTAGGATTAATGAAAGTGAGAAATTCAATTCGTTGTTCTGACTCATAAATACAATTATGACCTATCAAGATTTTTATATACTTTTTTCTAGTAGAAACTTCCGCAAAATCAACGGACATTTCTATTGATTTTCAAGGTTATTGTTCCTGTAAAAATAAGCTAAAACAAATCAAGAATAACAATAACAATTATTAAAATAAAAATCAATGATTATTTGCCAAATTTCTATTTAATTAACATATGATTACAATACATGATACTTATCAGTAAAACAATGGTCCTGCACAGCCACAACCACAGGTTCCAACAATTGTGACACTACCTGACCCACAGACTTGGCCACCGAACTCTATGGCACCAGTTATGGGTACCAGTCCGACGACAGCGGTAGTACCAGCAGATGGGAGATCACCGGCGACGGCGACTTCTCCAACACCAACGCCGTCGTAGGCGTCGAACAGATTTGTAGCGAAAGGTTCAGTTAGACGTCCAGCGAGGAATGCAGTGTAGGTCAGGGGCTCGCGACCATAGTATCCGTAAGGGAAGTCGTAGCCGGTGTAAGGGCCATAACTCCACGCGGTGGGGGCGAAATCGTATGGATCGTAAAAATAACCACCATCGCAATCGAATCCCAAGACGTTCTGGAAGTGATTAAATGTCACTTTCGATAGTTTTCTCTTAAATTGTAAAAATTAATACTGCTTTCGAAAATACAGGTAATAGATTTTAGGTATGGCTACTGTTATATTAAATGTTCTATGTTATTAAAACTGTACCCATAATATCATGATTTTGATGATGATTAAGATTTCAACGATCTATTTGAAGAAGGACTTACTTCAGGTACATTGAGCAATTTTTCCGGGCATTGGCCATTAGCCCCAGTATCACTAAAATCTTCTATCGGGCCCAGTACGGGACTTTGTTCGTTACCTATCATTACGTCTAAATAATGACATTGTTAATGCAATTAGTGAATTTAAATTTAGTACCTGCTTCTACAATATTTGTATTCGAGACGGCTGTTTACCTATAATCTAGGCCTTATACCTTAATGTATATAAAAGAGTACTTTATCATTGAGGTCGTATACTTCAGCTATAATAATAATGAGTTGTGATTAAGTAGTTTTATTCGAATTATTTATTTGTATTTGATAAGTATTAACATTTCACATTTGCACAGCTCGGTTTGGTTCAATTATTACCTACACCGGCCAGTTCTGTGTTGGCAGATTTAAGATAAAATTTAAGATAAAATTACTGAGAATGATAACATGTGTAAATTACCCTTATCACGGTTTCTTTTATCGATATAGTTAACGATATAGTAATCTTAACTGCTAGTGTGTAGTAACTGTAATCTCTTTTCTGCCATGTCTTATTAGTTTTTTTTATTCTCTTTATCTTTATAGATACATTTTGTTCTTTAACTTTATGTCAATAATAAACTAGATATTATTTAATCTCATGACTTAATGTTGCAAGTAGAACGTTATGTTCATAATGTTATCTCGTGATTTAAAATGTACTGCAAAATGTAATGCATTTACGCAATTTACCCTTTTTCTTTTAAAATTCAATAAGTGCCTCGACTTAGCTCTTAGGGATTACAGTTTTGTGAGCAACCACATATATATATTGTCCGGTTTTAGTGAATGCAAAATGTTATATTTTGATAAGATAAATCGGCTTCAAGGTTAATTGTAGACAAATATCTTATAGTAATAATTGGATCATTGAAGTTTGGGCATAAAAAAATTAAGTTAATTGAAAATATCTTACCTGGGCCAAGCAAGCTTGGAAGCAGAAAACAGCGAAAGCCAAGGTAAACATGTCGACGCTCAAGAGTAAAAACGATTATGTTAATGTATAGAACATACGTTTCCTTTTATACCTAATTTTTCGTTAACTCTCTGTTACTATGTAAACATTTTGTAACAGCAAATTACACTTTAGTTTCCAGTACGTGATCCTGTGCTTAGTTGTACTGGTTATAGTCTTAAAATAACCTTTATCAAGCTGTCCAATGAACTATTTATCTGTATAGTCCACGGTCTAACTAATGCTGGTGTTATAGAGTACAACAAATTTTATTACAATATAATACAAGGAAACGTGACAGATTATGGTGTGAACCATTCTCATTTTGTTTAGAGGTCGGTGTTTAAGAGTGAAACTATAGAACGTGTTGAAGATGATGACGATAGTGATGATGACGATATTTATGACGACGATATTGATGATGACGATATTGCTGATGACGATATTGATGATGACGATATTGCTGATGACGATATTGATGATGATGATAATGGTGCAGGTGATGGCATTGTTGATATTGATATCGCCTCTTTGATTAATATAAATAGTAATGGTTACCATATTATGATGCATTTGATAAACATTTAAAATTAAGTTCCTGCCTATTCTTTCTGTTTTAATACAATATAAAATATAGGCTCATTTTGGGTCCGAATTTGAGCCTGGTATATGGCAATAGGCTTACCCACTAGTCCATAGTGTAACGTAATAATAACTGGTGAAACGTGGTAATGTACTATGTATATTTCTCTGCTTACCTTTTCATGAATTACAGTCATGATGTTACCATATAAGTTATTTCCATTCAAATCATCCAGTAACAGAAAGTGTCACGCTATATTGCAATAATAATAGATAATGCGTATTAACAGCCACTAAAATAATTAAAGGAAATGATACAATTTCTTGTAGCCTTGAAACCGTAACCTACTTAATAACACGTTTTCTTGTACTTCGCATGCTTCACAAATATTTCGACATTTCTTTCGACATTCAAATATTTCTGATAAACTTTTATTCTGTATCTAATATTCTTTTGTTTCGTTACACATTCTTGAATGACCACCCGAACGGGTTACCCTTGGTTAGGGCTGCCCTTTTTGTTTGAGATCAGGTGCTTGTTAGCCAGGTTATAATATGTTTATTTTATATAGTGACATTTTTATAGGATTTATATTTTTAGCATATTTTAAATTTACCATATCAGTTGTTGCGTTTGTGACCTTTTTTTGTTAATAAGTAAAAAACGTACTATCACGCCTGTAATACTCGAAGATGTATAGGAGATTAGTACATTTTCACGTTTCACCAGTTACGTTTACATCTCACTAGGTGGTGAGCCTATAGCTATGCACCGGGCACTAATCCAGACTATGTCCTACTACTGGGGTTTAATACAGTTCTTCTATTGTGCATCTTTAAGCTTACTACCAGCATCACGACGCTAGCTAAATATTAAAATACTCTTACCAATTCGAATGGATTACTCCTTATCGTTCATTATTGCATTAAACCAGGAAAAGGTGAATTAATTTAAAACAGGCTTTTATATTTACAACAATATTGCAATAACCTATTATTGTTGTTTTAAAAAAAAGGAGGTGAATAGTTTTTTTTTATGTTTTGTTAAGTGCAATTTTTTTTTATAGGTAATCTTGTTGACTTGACGAAAATTATACTCACAGCTATTAATTTATACATTATGTTAATACTACACAGGAACCTTTTGGCAAATAATCATTAATAACTATAAGTAATATGTTTATTTCGACTAACTATTTTAAAATGCTCTCAGTAGTAATAACCAGCCGCGTACGGAGCGGCGCATCCGCAAGCGCAGGAACCAGTGATGGAGACGGTACCAGCGGCAGGGACGATGCCCCCGAACTCTACAGCGCCCAGGATCGGCACCTGTCCCGCCACGAGGGTGGTCCCGGCGACGGGCAGCTCGCCAGCGACGGCGACCTCGCCGACACCAGCGCCGCCGTAGGCGCCGAACGGCCCGGCTAGAGCACCCACAAAAGGTTCACCGAATGGACCAGCGATGCCATAGGGACCGGCTAGGGGCGCAGCGCCGTAAGGCCCAGCGAGAGGACCTGCGCAAGGGGCTAGCGCGGGACCGGCAATGCACTGGCTGAAGACATTCTGTGAAACAAAATTTATGTAAATAACAATAAGGATATAGCATAGATAGCCTAGCAGCGATAGCTTAGTGGTTTATAATCCTACCGCGAGCCTCTTAAAAATGTGCGTTTTATGTTTAAATATCACTTACTATAACGGTGGAGGAAAACATCGTGAGGGAAACCTGCACACCTTGGAGATCTCAAAAAAAAAATTGTTCTCTAAGGCGTGTGAAGTTTGCCAAACTACACTTGGCCGGCGTGGCAGACTATGGCATCATCATCATCATCATTAAGAACCGTGTTTCGTGTACAAAATTGGAATTATATAAGGGTTGATCATGTCGATGTATTCTTATCTAACGTTTCTTAAACGAAGTATTGGATTGCCATTAAAATTTACCTGGACCAGGCAAGCCTGGATGCAGAGGAAGACGAAGGAGAAGGCGGACATGTTTCAGTGTTTATTCGACGAAGAAGTTTCCAGACTGGTCCGTTTAAATCATCACTCGTTTTTATAACAGTAACCCACATTACTCCGTCTTCACAATAATATTTTGTAACCTGTAACAAAACGTGAGGTTTCAAGTTTATAAGTCATTACTTAAACAGAGAAGCGTTCGGTGAAAGTATTTCGATAGTAAAATTTATTGTTGTACAAGATTTGCATAATTTCGTATTGTTATCTATAAGTCCAACAGTTACCATTTATTACCTTCGTTCGGACGAAAACCCAAGTAATGCAAACCTGATTTACAATTTCGTTATTTTCGTTATTTCGTTATTTTATTTATATTCGAGGCATGAGCATGTAGCCGTGCCTAGGCAGGCCGCGCCATATCGCGAACTGCCAGCTTAGTCGACTCTTACGACATCCGGTATCCTGGCATTAGGCCAGGGGATGTATTCTATTTCCGCTTCAACACGGACAATAAGACATTAGTATGGATTTAATTCAGTGTATAAAGTGGTAATAGAATCTTATTAATCAAAAAACCTCAATAAATGTGCATATCTTTGTAAACAATTTTGAATTTTCTGATCAATATTCCGACTATCTAAAATAAACATGTTTAAGGTATTAAAATTCACTACGACATTTGCATAAATACATATATTCGCTTATAGCGTAATGGAATCTTTATTGACATGATTGTAGGTAGTAAATTTTTTGTATCACAAAACGTCTTTCTCTGTTATTACATAAAAATATTTACAACCGCGAATATAATTTAGTACCTAAATACTATAACACGACTCGAATGATTTAATTAACAAATGATTTTTCATATTAATGTTGTTTCCCGACCCTTTTATCGTTCCACTGTTAGAACATGGGTCTCCTCTAAGAATGAGAAGGTTCAGGCCATAGTCTGCCACGCTAGCTAAGTGCGGGTTTGCCAGTATGCCTACTTCACACGCTTTAGAGAAAAATATTGTTTTAGTACTTTGAGGTATGTAGGTTTGCTCAAAATGTTTTTTCATACTATTGTATCTTTTTGATTTTATACACATATCGTTATAAAATGGAAAATCCACTAATTGTTTGCAGAAGTACTCCAATACATTTATCGATATTATGAAACGTCACTCCTATTACTCCCGAAGAGATAAACAGAGGAGTGTAGTACATTTTCATCTTACATTAATTACAATTACATCCCATCACGGAATAGGTGAGCCTAATGCCATATAGCGGCACAAATTCTCACTTCAAGCCACTTCTAATAATTTCAACTTAGAAAAACCAACAGTACCCAACACGGGGATCGAACCCAGGACCCCTCTATCAGCAGTCGCTCTCGTAACCGCTCAATCAACGAGGTACTCATCAACATGATATTTCATTTATCAGTTTCTTCGACAAGTATGTTATATAATAGTCATTATTTATTTCTGATAATATAACGCACAATAATTAATTACTCAATTCTTATATAATTGTTATTTACATAACCAAACCACATGGCGCTATTACTAAAATATTACATTACGTTCAGATAAGGGCTGGTACTTTTCTCATAAATACTAACAGTTGACACCGGTATGTCATTCGATTCCCTAGCTTCGAACAACCACTTCCAACGATGTCAGCTAAAACCATTCTTGTCATCTGCGCCCAGGCGCTTCTAGTCCAGGTACGATGAGCGATTGTTTTTTAAAACGTTCAAAATATCCATAATAAATTTCTTCATAGTGTTTATATAGCGAATGTCAATTCCAATAATCCTAGTTGATTTAATAATCTATTGGAATTCTTATTTTTTCACTTTCAATATTACTGTTTTTACGATGTGGCTTATGATGTCTTATTTCTTAACATTTTAGAATTACTCTTACAGAAAGCTTTTAAGATTATGGCACAGACTACCATACAGTGATTTGCTTTGTTGTTTTGTTAGGTTTAAGGATTTTTAGGAAGTGTGGATGTATGCAAACCTCAAATTTTAACGAGTGTTCATTTTCTTCTAGAACATCGCCGCTCAGTACTTTGGTGGTCCGTGGGGTTGTCCATCCATAGCTGCCGCTCCCTTGGCTGCTGCTCCCTGTGCCGCCGCGTGGGCTGCAACTCCGTACGCCGCCGCCCCTCTCGCCGATTGGGCCTATGCTCCCGCTGGCGCACTCGCCGCCTCCAATGGACCCGGACTCGTCGTCTCTACTGCATCTCCTCTTATTCCCGCCGGAGTCTCCGTCCTGTCTGAGAACGCTTACGAAGGAGTTTTAGCTGCGAGAGGCGCTCTGCCATTCCTGGGCACCGTCGCCATTGAAGGCGCACTGCCCACCGCCGGTGCTGGTGCCATCGCTTACGGCTGTGGCAACGGAGCTGTTGCTATCACTGCTGAAGACGCTGGTGCATTCGCTGCTCTGGCTGGTCCTCTAGCATTCGACGCTGGTGTCGCTGGCCCTCTCGGCTACGGACCTGGTATTGCGGGTATCGGTGCGTGCGGATGCGGTGCTTACTACTAAGTGTTTATGACTAAGTTTTTGAATTAAATGTTTTTGAATTGAACGCTTAATTTTTTTATTTATTTTCTTAGGTAATAAATTGTAAAATAATATGATATTTTGCATTCTTGGGAAAGGCCTGTAGCCAGCAATGATTCAGTCTTGATGATATTGATAATAATTTTCTGAGTAAAATTTCTTTTTTCTATTAGTTTTGGAATAAAATGATTTTTATAATCAACATTAGACAGGCAAAGAAAAAACCCATCAGACTCACAATTTTGTCTGTGTGCTTATAACCGAAAATGTGTGCATAAATAACTTGACAGATTTGAATGAAACTTTTTGAAAATTAAAGCTTGAGCCGAATCGGGTGTCTATTTTAATTCGCTGTTTAATACGGGGTTATGCAGATACAGAATTTCTGAACCGTTGAATAATTTATAAACGCAATATACATAGTTCACCCACATTCACATACACTGTAGTTCACACACATTCTCTGATGATGTATAGTGGAGTAAGTTATACAGGTTTACCTGTCTACACTTTGCAACAGATGGCGCCACTCGTAGTTTAAAATAAAAAAACTAATCAATTTTTGATAAACTAAATCACTATATTTAATTTGAACTAATTTAAAATATAAGATAGTATCAATAATATACATAGCTATTGGAGAAGTAAGCAAGCGTTCAAGCCACCCAATGTAAAATAGTCGCTATGGCGTGACCTTAGGAGGTAACAATCAGAATCTGAATCTGACCGCCTTAGCGGTGCATCGTTTATCCAGTAATTAAAACTACAGATAGAGAGAGATAGTGCGAAATAGAGAGATATAGATGCATTGAGAGCTTATACTTCATATGCACCTTCACGCCAGTTTCCTTACGGGATAATCAGAGAACAGATAGCATGTTATAAAAGAACATTTTTATTTCATCATGGCACATACGTACACATGCAGTAAGTACTCGGTAATAATATAAAGAGGAGTTGTTCACTCATTGACCATGGAACATTATTTGATTGTTAATAATTTATTTTTAGGTAAGCCTTAGCATGGTTAACCAGTAATTATGGCCTAGTAAATTTTATCATGGTTTCATTAAGAGGATTTTTTTATTATTGTATTCAGGCAGTATTGAAATTTGTGTTTTAATATTAATGGTATTTAAATTAGACAGTAATCAAAATTGGCTATGTAATTAATGTTATTATGTACTAGCTATGCCCGCGACTTAGTCCGCGTGGAATTTAACAATGATATGATTGTTATTATTATTACAGTTCAAAAATTATAAAATGATGAAGTAGCCTTAGTTACTCCTTATTACATCAGCTATTTGCCACTGAAAGTCCCGTCAAAATCGGTTTAGCTGTGCCCGCGACTTTAACAATGTTATTATTCAGTGTGCAAATTTTACGAAAACTTTTTAATTTTGTGTTTCGCGTGTAAAAAAGATTTATCTTATTTGTTATGAGACTCTCCTACATTTAAAATTATTTTATTATTAAATAGTTTCGGAACAAACAACTTTATTAAAAATGATGATGGTGATGATAACGATCAATTAAAGTAGCCTAAGTTACTCCTTATTACATCGGATATCTGCCAGTGAAAGTCCCGCCAAAATCGATCATGCCGTTCAAGAAATTAGCTGGAACAAACAGAAAAAATTCTAAAAAACGTTATTTACATATATATACCGTGTATACAAACATATTATGTATGTATTTAGTAAGAAGCAGTTATTTTTATATTACAAACAGACACTTCAATTTTATTTATCTGTATAGATATCCCTGCAAATTAATTCTTTCATCTATTTTGAAAATTGTAAACTGGACTTAGCGAGCTATATGTATAATTATGTAAACGTAAAATCACGCCTGTAATCCCCGAAGAGGTAGGCATAGAAATGTAGAACATTCCCACGTTTCGCCAATTACGTTTACGTCCCACTATGGTATAGGTGGTGAGCCTATTGCCATGCACCGGGCATATATCCAGACTCCGAGCCACTACTAGAAAATCTCAATTAGAAAATTTTTGTAGTGCCCGACCTAGGAATCGAACCCAGGTCCTCCCGATCGGCAGTCGCGCTTGCAACCAACACGACCAACCAGACAGTGATGTATAATTATGTACTTATATACTTTTACGAGTATATATTAATAAGAGCTTTTGTTGACAATTAGCATTAAACCTAAATATTAATAGTGAATTAAGTGATTAGCACTGATCTTTCAGTGGTTTTGAATACAAGCTTGCACTACGAGGGTTCTAAGTAAATATTCCGGCACGCTTTTTATTAAAAATTGTTTGTTTCAAGATTCACCAGCGCTTGCTTTAACATTGAAAGAAAACATTGGGAAGAAATCTAGTACACTATGTGATTGTCTATAATGTTCTGTAGGGCATGTTAAGTCTGCCAATTCGCACGCGGCCAGCACTGGTTGCTATGGCCTTAACACTCTTCGTTGTGAGAGGACAGCTTTGTCCAATAATGGAGTAGTAAAGGGGTTGGAACATAGCATATAAAATTAATAAATTGAGTTACTTTAGAATCAAAAAACATTTTTTTTAGAAACATATATATTCAGATATCAATTTTCATTGTGGTTAATGTGGAGCAGAGTCAAATAAAATCTTTATTCTTTTCAGTAGTAAGCACCGCATCCACAGCCGGCGTAGCCAGGTCCGTATCCGAGAGGTCCGGCCAGGCCATAGCCGTAACCGAAGGGCTCAGCCAGACCGTAGCCGTATCCGAAAGGCTCAGCAATGCCAGCGTAGCCGTAAGGTCCAGCAACACCGAAAGCACCATCTTCAGCGGTGATGGCAACAGCTCCGTTGCCACATCCGTAAGCGATGGCACCAGCGCCAGCGGTGGGTAGGTCGCCCTCAATAGCTACAGTTCCGAGGAAGGGCAGAGCGCCGCCTGCAGCCAGACCGCCCTCGTACACGTTCTCAGACAACACGGAAACTCCAGCGGGGATGAGAGGAGAAGCGCTGGAGATAGCGAGGCCAGGACCGTTGGAAGCGGCTAGTCCAGCTGGTCCATAGCCCCAGGGACCGGCACAACCACCATAACCAAAGCCGTCGTACGCGAGACCGTCGTAACCATATCCTCCGTAGCCGAATCCGTCATAGCCACAGCCGCCGTAAGCGCCGATGCACTGAGCGGAGATGCTCTAGAAATAGAAAAGAATATAAGGCAAAGATCCGATTTATGGTTTTAGTATATTTAATTGATTATTCTAGCAGTACTATGTACGTTACCTGGATGAGAAGCGCCTGAGCGCAGATGAGAAGAACGGTCTTGATGGACATGGTTGCTGTGTACTTGTTGTTGCTGGAACCAACGTAAAGTGTCGTTCTGTACTTCACCGCAGTCTTTTATACGAACGCCAAGTTGTCTATCATTATCCACGGACGTGAGGCTGTCGCAACTTTTGTGAAGTTAACTAGAACTACGTGATCATTGCCTTTACGAGTATTATTGTCTAGTTTTAATGTTTTGTTAAATTGAGTAAATTTTCTATTATATTTTGGATTATTCGTATGTTTATTTGGATTGTTCGTATGTTAAATTTATATCTGGTTTCATTTAGAAGATCCATCATTATCAAGATCAGCCTGTTTCAGTTCACTGATAGAGGCCTTCCACGCGGGATTTTTGCTCATAACCCCTATGCTAGGCGTGTGGGTTGGGGGTTGCAAAGTTCTGTTTTTAGCGTCCGTCAGCAGCTAAGGCATTTAGGTATGCCTGTATAGAGTGCGTCATATCGCAATTGATCGATCGTCAGGATCGAGATGATTCATAGATTCACTAAGTTCCCCACATTTCAGAGTTTAGATTTTATGTCCCTCTATGGACCACCGGACATAAATCCAGTTTTCCAGCTACTACTAGAAACTTTAATCAAGAAATGATAGTTAGAAAATCCAGTAGTATTCGACTCGGGTTTTGAACCTAGGACTCGGTCAACGAAGTAGTATGAGTTTATTTTGTTTTTTTTTGTTTGTTACGTTTGTTTTACTGTCAATCTTTATTTTTAATCTTTTTAGAACCGGTCTTCTAGGCGTAAGTAGAGAGCGCAGAGTGCCACGTATTTTTATCTTTACAGATCTGACTTTCTTGTACATTCACAATTCTCTTCATTCACGCGCACCAAGAAGCGGACTATACTAATACAGCATATGTCTTTCGTTATTAGGAATATTAATTACTAATTGACAATGCAAATGTTGTTCTACTGTTATTATATAAAAAATAAATCTTTAGTAATCTATTGTAAGCGTATTTAAATGTTTAATGTAACGTCACGCCTGTAATCCCCGAAGAGGTAGGCAGAGGAACGTAGAACACTCTCACCTTTCACCAGTTACGTTTACGTCCCATTATGGAATAGGTGTTCCCATTATGGAATTCTGGGCATATCCAGACTCCGAGCCATTACTAGAAAATCTAAATTAGAAAAATTTTGTAGTGGTCGACCCGAAAATTGAACCCAGGATCTTCCGATCGATAGTCGCACTTACACCCAACACGACCAACGATGGTTTAAATGTTTGAAAAACGAGCGACAGGTAATTTAAGAATACATCACTAGTATATAATGTAAAGCATTGTTTGATGCCAAATCTACGAAAACTACAAAAAACAAAATTCGGTAAAAAATAGAAATTTGTTTTCTGGATAGGGCCGCCCTTATCACTGAAAGGTATAAAAAATAATTTACTATAATCTACCAAACATACACGAAAATTTCATGAAAATCGGTTTTGACTTCCTCCGAAACGGCTTGCCGAAAAATTATCAAATTATAATGTAAAATCAACATACATTTTAAACATATAAATGTACTAGTACAAATTAACTTATGTGTAGTTGCAAATAAATTATTTTACTGTTACAAAACTGATTAAAATAGAATCAGTACGCACGTACTCATGTCGCCCATATTGGATGAGGAAATATCATTGTTGTGTTTGTGTTAATATTTCCAAACGGTATAAATAGCTCGCGTTGGCGAACAATAATTATTCTGGATAGATCTCCGTTGAATACACACTCACAAACATGTCGACCTTCGCTTTCTTGCTCCTCTGCGTCCAGGCTTGCCTGCTCCAGGTCAATAATCGATTATATTCAATTGTTACTAATATTTCTTTTGTTTTTGCTATGCCATATGAGGTGGATGTAGTTAGATCTACACATTCATTTATTCAACTCGTTCATTGAGCTAAATGTTTTCAACAGCATTTACATTTTTATTTTGTTTCTAGAATGTCTACGGACAGTGCTGCGGTCGTGGTCTTTACGGAGCCTACGACGGCCTTGGATACGGCTACGACGGCTTTGGATACGGTTACGATGGTCTTGGATACGGCTATGGTGCGTACGGAGCTTTTGATGCTCCCTTCGCTCCTTTGGCCGCTGGACCCTTTGGCGCCTACGGTGGTGCTGGCGTCGGTGAGGTAGCCGTCGCTGGTGAGCTGCCCGTCGCCGGTACCACCCTCGTGGCTGGACAGGTCCCGATCCTCGGTGCTGTAGAGTTCGGAGGACCCGTGTGCGCTGCCGGTACCGTGTCCATCGCTGGATCTTGCGCTTGCGGTTGCGCT